>JAWPHD010015675.1:0-53934 GCA_037043455.1 Cyrtodaria siliqua | reverse complement strand
GGACTTGACAAAAAATAAATTCTGTGTCGAAAAGGGGCTAAAATACAATATTCAAGTCAAGTCTAGAAATTTTATTTCATAATTTAGGCCACCGGCCCATCATAAGAAACAAGTTAAACAGCATAATATCATTATTATACATTACATGGATGAAGATATATGAATACAAAATGTTTATAATAATTTCAGATTACAAATATAGAATGTATAAACAAATTAAGTAGAAACTTTACGTTTTGTCTATATCTGATATCTAATATCTACTTAATATTCCTCATGTAAACTCTATATTTATCAAATTCAAGAAATTGTTATCGATAATCAGTTTACGTTTTTCGTTTGATCTGTATATGAATTTTGCAATGGATAAGATATCTTTAGTATTGGTACATGACATAAGTTGATGAAACATATTCAAAGATGTGTCAACCAGCCAATGTGCTCTGAAAAATAGAATTCGATATTCCTCATATTCTCTACACTCCATTATAAAGTGAAATTCATCTTCAATTACTGATATATTTCTAGCATAACATAAAGGACACAACCTCATTTTTCTTTCTATATTTAAGTATCTACCCTTTTCAATAGCTAAATTATGACAAGAACATCGAAATCTAGATAGTGAACTTCTTAGTATATATACTCAGCAGAAATAGAAACGTCCCTCTTTTAAGCTGTGATTTGCATAGGGTTGACTTTGTTACACTTTGTACACCAATCTAGATAAAATAACATCATTTTATACTTATCACTCAATCATTCTGATCAATATTAATAATCATCAACAACCAAAGTTTGTCTGTTGCTGCTAAAACATGTTTTATTCAAATTGCAAAATCACTATATTTTTATTATAAAGGGAGATAATCTGAAAATATTCGTTCTTGAAAGCTGTATGGCGCAAAAATGAGTGAAAAGATCAGCGTCTTTTCTCTATTTTGTGGTGATGAGGTCATTCTCTGTTTATTTCAATATAACAAAACTGTGTTAACTCAAAGTTTTAACCACAATACCCGGAAATGCTGTTTAAACCAAATCAAGGGGAATAAGTTTGCCCACAAGTTTGATTCAAAGAAAATTGTTTTCATGACAGTACTGGCCTTAAACAAAGGTATTGGCATATGGATACATGCCAATCATGACATATTATCCACTGAAGATATTTTGAAATATATACATATTGCAATGCCTCCCTTTAACAAATTTGGCCAATATTCATGTTTGCACTCATTCTGAAATCGTAAAGAAAGAAAAAACCTCCCCATTTGTTTATGTCTATATTAAGATATGCTTTAGTCCAGCTTCTGTAAATATTTGTTGTATTATATTTAAATACATATTTGACGCATATTTTATCATATAACTGTACGGTTTGCGGAGGGGTGGCCCACCCCGACCCTCACAAACCTATGACGGGGTGAATAAATGGATCACCATTAATTTGGTGATTGAAATTTAAAAAAAAAAGGTATTGGCATATAAGATTAAATAAAATGTAATTTCATTGTGTCTAAATCTATGGGTAAAGTGGGGGACGTTTCTATTTTCGCTCAGTATATAAAGTAAATAGTTGCATTATTCCATACTCATATAATTCAATGGACTTTATAACAATAGTGCATCTGGCACATACTGCAAATGGCGGGTAGTGCGTGCACCACACGGCAGGTCGTGCTTGCATAATTAAGGTATTAGCATATAAGATTAATATTAGCATATACAATTAAATAAAATATAATTTCATTGTCTAAATCTATGGGTAAAGTTGGAGACGTTTCTATTTTTGCTCAGTATATAAAGTAAATAGTTCCATTATTCCATACTGATATAATTCAATGGACTTTATAACAATAGTGCATCTGGCACATACTGCAAATGGCGGGTAGTGCGTGCATCACACGGCAGGTCGTGCTTGCATAATTAAGGTATTAGCATATACGATTAAATAAAATATAATTTCATTGTGTCTAAATCTATGGGTAAAGTTGGAGACGTTTCTATTTTTGCTCAGTATATGAGAGATTGTTCATATATGGAGTTATGGAACATCAATATCTGAGTATCCTTGGTCATACTGAAAATACATGTCAAGTTTAATTGATGTATGACAAGTAGCTATTGAAATACCTTCACTTGCCAAAATGTTTAACCAGAAAAAGGGCCATAATTTTACTAAAATGCAATACAGAGTTTTGGAATATGTGTCCACCAGCACTAGTGGTACTGAAGACATATTCCAAGCTTTACTGAAGTTTTAATGATAATTTACAAGCACCTATTGCAATAAAAGGACTTACCTAAAAAAAATAACCAGAAATTTAAAGTCGAAAAAGGAACATAGCTTTGCTTAAATGCAATACAGATTTATAATATGGAGATGTGTCTACTAGTGCTGTTGATATTTTACGCTTTACTGAAATGTTATGTTGTACGACTTACAGTTATGAAAATACATGTACATGCCAAAACACTTTAACCAAAAATTTAAAGAAAAAAAATTACCACACTTATGCTTAAATGCAATACAGTGTTTTGGAACTTGTGTCTTACCAATGCCCTCAATGGTACTGAGCACATATTCCAAGTTTCAATGACCAGTGGTTGGTGAAATAATTGGACTTGGCAGACAACTAGAAACAAACGTCGACGCTGACGTTGAGTACAACAGTTTCCCCATATCCCCAAGAAAATAAAATGGTCGGTCCCTTAACTGTCCACAAGAATGTTATATAATTTTCCACAAACATGTTATTACAAATCGTGGGTTCAACGCTGTACTGTTATATCTTCTTTATTGATATGTAGTTAACAACAGTTGCGTTGAACCCACAAAATGTTAAAATGTACGTCCAAACAGGGTCGTTTGCCCATTGACCATATTGATCTCGTAGTCGTGGGGAGCTCGTAGTGTGGTATTCTGCTCGATAACTTCCTGTATTTGTTTTATAACTGCAGCCTTCTTCTCCTCATCAACTTCGTCGTCTATGTGAACGGTAATCTTTCCGTATATATGTCCGCACCCTTTAACGTGGTCCAGCCTAAAATATTAATAATTAAATCAGATTGACATACTCATGAACTAATAATAGAAATCCAAACATTATAAATTGTTATTTTAAAAGGTTCATCAACACATAATAAAGTCACTATCTTAGATTGTTTAGAGTCGCCCCAGATTGAGGAATGATAAATTCTATATAGGAATCCGGAAACCGTGCCTTATGGCTTACCTTAAACGAGTTGTCGGTTTCTTTAGCATGCTCCAATGATTAACGTCGATACATGGAACCACCCGGTTAATGTCCACGTCCGGGGAAGAGGCTTGGGGAAGTTGTCTCTCCTAAGGACACACCGACGTAACTCACTGATGCCAGTACGGCTCGAAATTGTGGTCTCCGGATTTAAAGTCGAAGTGCTATATGCACTGGACAATCGCGGCACAGTATTAACAAAGCATAGCGTCTGTAGTTCGAATTAATTGTATGGTGTTTTGTTAACTTACACCGAACAAGTCAAGGCGGTGAAAGAAACGCCTATGTAAGAAATCCGCAAAAGGGTGAAACGAACGGGTATCCATGCATCGCTTTGTAACAAAAGTGTTGATGGACGGGGGACAAGAAGCACTTATTTCATACATTTTGTTTAAAAAAAAAAAGGTCACCTGTTTTTCTCACCAAACCATTGTTACATTGTGGAAGCATAGGCGTCTCCGTGGACGAATGGTTAACGACGTTGCGTTGTAAACCTTCGCCTCTCACCGCTGCGGGTTCGAATCCAACTGGGAGCTCGACTTGTAAGTGAGAAAGTGTCGATTCTTACGGATGGCGGGAGGTGTACAGTACTGGTTCTACACAGGAAAATCGGATGGTCTGCCTCCACCAAAAAAGATTTAAAATCGACCGTCATATATAACCTTACATCATCATGTGAAAGAAAATGACGTAAAACCCCATACAAACAAACAAACAAACAAACATTGCGGAAGCGTACTTACATGAGAAGTTTATTTGCCAGTTCCGGAGCCATCCTCTGAGTGTCGGCTTTAGTTCGCTTCTCAATCGCCGTTCTGGTAATACTCTGATTATAAAGACCTCTCACTTCAAACAAAAGCTTGTCAAGGACTGTAAACAAAGGCTGTCCAGCGTTAAAGTCACGCCTACATTTAACATCGACCAGTAATGATTCTATGGCAACTACAATGTTATCAATAAGTTTAGTTTCAAACTGGTACGACACTGCCTGATATATTGTAAATTCACAAGGCGCGTTCTCTTGTTCTTTAACTGTTTTTGGATTCGGAATGCTAGTACTTCCGGTGGTTATCGATTGTACAGACACGTGATCATCTGTATGAGCTTGGTTTGGCACGTGGAGTGTAGTCGAACGTGTCATGCTTCTAGTTGTAACTCGATCTGATGCTAGTGCCAACGCTGTACCAGTCATAGTAATGCTTGTAGATCCTCTAGGACTGGACAGCGATGAACTCTGTGTACTTACTGATTGTGGTAATACTGAACTCTTAGTAGGATGCGGCTGGATATCTCGTACACTCCAACTGGCAGTCACTGCTCTTTGTTTTGCCCGTGGTTCTCCCGAGAACAGTGGTTGTACATTTGATACTGGTGAGGAGTGTGTCAGCTTAGCTGGCAAAAGCGCAGTTTGTTTTTGAACATCAAAGTTAATATGGATAGAAAACTCTCGTACAACATTTTGTACCGTGGCATGTAAATCTTCCAACGCCGTATTGGCTATATGGTGGTCTGGTCTGATGGCAATGACTACGTGTTGCAGCCCATGATTGGGAGTAAGAAACTTAGATATTTTATCTGCTACTTCTTCTGACGTTACTTTATCCAAAATCAATCTGAGATTCGTCTCGAATTTCTGAAATTATATTAAAGATTTAGTATTTCTTCTTTCTTTGTTTCATTGAAAATAAATATATCTAGATGTAATTTTATAATGTTACTTTCCCATCTCTTATTTTCAAGCACCAAAGTAACGATGTGTTGTTTATTTTCGTTTGTTTATAGGCGATACATCTGGATTTCCGTGGTGATCTATGGTTACGACTAAAATTGTCTAATAATAAAGGGTCTAAACATAATGTGATCCTTAGCGTGACCCCTTTTTTTACAAAGAAATTCATTTTGCACTGTAATATGTGCTGTTGGGTTACACTGTAATATGTGCTGTTGGGTTTACTGTAATATGTGCTGTTGGGTTACACTGTAATATGTGCTGTTGGGTTTACTGTAATATGTGCTGTTGGGTTACACTGTAATATGTGATGTTGGGTTACACTGTAATATGTGCTGTTGGGTTACACTGTAATTTGTGCTGCTGGGTTTCACTGTAATATCTGCTGTTGGGTTACACTGTAATATGTGCTGTTGGGTTACACAGTAATATGTGCTGTTGGGTTACACTGTAATATGTGCTGCTGGGTTACACTGTAATATGTGCTGCAGGGTTACACTGTAATATGTGCTGTTGGGTTACACTGTAATATGTGCTGTTGGGTTACACTGCAGGGTTTACTGTAATATGTGCTGTTGGGTTACACAGTAACATGTGCTGTTGGGTTACACTGTAATATGTGCTGTTGGGTTACACTGTAATATGTGCTGCTGGGTTACACATTAATATGTGCTGTTGGGTTACACTGTAATATGTGCTGTTGGGTTACACTGTAATATGTGCTGCAGGGTTTACAGTAATATGTGCTGTTGGGTTACACTGTAATATGTGCTGTTGGGTTACACTGCAGGGTTTACTGTAATATGTGATGTTGGGTTACACTGTAATATGTGATGTTGAGTTACCCTGCAGGGTTTACTGTAATATGTGCTGTTGGGTTACACTGTAATATGTGCTGTTGGGTTACACTGTAATATGTGCTGTTGGGTTACACTGCAGGGTTACACTGTAATATGTGCTGTTGGGTTACACTGTAATATGTGCTGTTGGGTTACACAGTAATATGTGCTGCTGGGTTACACTGTAATATGTGCTGCTGGGTTACACTGTAATATGTGCTGCAGGGTTACACTGTAATATGTGCTGTTGGGTTACACAGTAATATGTGCTGTTGGGTTACACTGTAATATGTGGTGTTGGGTTACACAGCAATATGTGCTGTTGGGTTACACTGTAATATGTGCTGCTGGGTTACACTGTAATATGTGCTGCTGGGTTACACTGTAATATGTGCTGTTGGGTTACACTGTAATATGTGCTGCAGGGTTACACTGTAATATGTGCTGCTGGGTTACACTGCAGAGCTTACTGTAATATGTGCTGTCGGGTTACACTGTAATATGTGCTGCTGGGTTATACTGTAATATGTCCTGTTGGGTTACACTGTAATATGTGCTGCTGGGTTACACTGTAATATGTGCTGTTGGGTTACACAGTAATATGTGCTGTTGGGTTACACTGTAATATGTGTTGTTGGGTTACACAGTAATATGTGCTGCTGCGTTACACTGTAATATGTGCTGTTGGGTTACACTGCAGAGCTTACTGTAATATGTGCTGTTGGGTTACACTGTAATATGTGCTGCTGGGTTATACTGTAATATGTGCTGCTGGGTTACACTGTAATATGTGCTGCTGGGTTACACTGTATTATGTGCTGTTGGGTTACACTGTAATATGTGCTGTTGGGTTACACTGTAATATGTGCTGTTGGGTTACACTGCAGAGCTTACTGTAATATGTGCTGTTGGGTTACACAGTAATATGTGCTGTTGGGTTACACTGTAATATGTGTTGTTGGGTTACACTGTCATATGTGCTGCTGCGTTACACTGTAATATGTGCTGTTGCGTTACACTGTAATATGTGCTGCTGGGTTACACTGCAGGGTTTACTGTAATATGTGCTGTTGGGTTACACTGTAATATGTGCTGCTGGGTTATACTGTAATATGTGCTGTTGGGTTACACAGTAATATGTGCTGTTGGGTTACACTGTAATATGTGCTGTTGGGTTACACTGTAATATGTGCTGCTGGGTTACACTGTAATATGAGCTGTTGGGTTACACTGTAATATGTGCTGCAAAGTTACACTGTAATATGTGCTGCTGGGTTACACTGTAATATGTGCTGTGGGGTTACACTGTAATATGTGCTGTTGGGTTACACTGCAGGGTTTACTGTAATATGTGCTGTTGGGTTACTCTGTAATATGTGCTGCTGGGTTATACTGTAATATGTGCTGTTGGGCTACACTGTAATATGTGCTGTTGAGTTATCCTGCAGGGTTTACTGTTATATGTGCTGTTGGGTTACACTGTAATATGTGCTGTTGGGTTACACTGTAATATGTGCTGTTGGGTTACACTGCAGGGTTACAATGTAATATGTGCTGTTGGGTTAAACTGTAATATGTGCTGCAGGGTTACACTGTAATATGTGATGTTGGGTTACACTGTAATATGTGCTGTTGGGTTACACTGTAATATGTGCTGCTGGGTTTCACTGTAATATCTGCTGTTGGGTTACACTGTAATATGTGCTGTTGGGTTACACTGTAATATGTGCTGCTCGGTTACACTGTAATATGTGCTGCAGGGTTACACTGTAATATGTGCTGTTGGGTTACACTGTAATATGTGCTGTTGGGTTACACTGTAATATGTGCTGTTGGGTTACACTGCAGGGTTTACTGTAATATGTGCTGTTGGGTTACACAGTAACATGTGCTGTTGGGTTACACTGTAATATGTGCTGTTGGGTTACACTGTAATATGTGCTGCTGGGTTACACATTAATATGTGCTGTTGGGTTACACTGTAATATGTGCTGTTGGGTTACACTGTAATATGTGCTGCAGGGTTTACTGTAATATTTGCTGTTGGGTTACACTGTAAAATGTGCTGTTGGGTTACACTGCAGGGTTTACTGTAATATGTGATGTTGGGTTACACTGTAATATGTGATGTTGAGTTATCCTGCAGGGTTTACTGTAATATGTGCTGTTGGGTTACACTGTAATATGTGCTGTTGGGTTACACTGTAATATGTGCTGTTGGGTTACACTGCAGGGTTACACTGTAATATGTGCTGTTGGGTTACACTGTAATATGTGCTGTTGGGATACACAGTAATATGTGCTGTTGGGTTACACTGTAATATGTGGTGTTGGGTTACACAGCAATATGTGGTGCTGGGTTACACTGTAATATGTGCTGCTGGGTTACACTGTAATATGTGCTGCTGGGTTACACTGTAATATGTGCTGTTGGGTTACACTGTAATATGTGCTGCAGGGTTACACTGTAATATGTGCTGCTGGGTTACACTGCAGAGCTTACTGTAATATGTGCTGTCGGGTTACACTGTAATATGTGCTGCTGGGTTTTACTTTAATATGTGCTGTTGGGTTACACTGTAATACGTGCTGTTGGGTTACACAGTAATATGTGCTGTTGGGTTACACTGTAATATGTGTTGTTGGGTTACACAGTAATATGTGCTGCTGCGTTACACTGTAATATGTGCTGTTGGGTTACACTGCAGAGCTTACTGTAATATGTGCTGTTGGGTTACACTGTAATATGTGCTGTTGGGTTATACTGTAATATGTGCTGCTGGGTTACACTGTAATATGTGCTGCTGGGTTACACTGTATTATGTGCTGTAGGGTTACACTGTAATATGTGCTGTTGGGTTACACTGTAATATGTGCTGTTGGGTTACACTGCAGAGCTTACTGTAATATGTGCTGTTGGGTTACACAGTAATATGTGCTGTTGGGTTACACTGTAATATGTGTTGTTAGGTTACACTGTAATATGTGCTGCTGCGTTACACTGTAATATGTGCTGTTGCGTTACACTGTAATAAGTGCTGCTGGGTTACACTGCAGGGTTTACTGTAATATGTGCTGTTGGGTTACACTGTAATATGTGCTGTTGGGTTACACTGTAATATGTGCTGCTGGGTTACACTGTAATATGAGCTGTTGGGTTACACTGTAATATGTGCTGCAGGGTTACACTGTAATATGTGCTGCTGGGTTACACTGTAATATGTGCTGTGGGGTTACACTGTAATATGTGCTGTTGGGTTACACTGCAGGGTTTACTGTAATATGTGCTGTTGGGTTACTCTGTAATATGTGCTGCTGGGTTATACTGTAATATGTGCTGTTGGGCTACACTGTAATATGTGCTGTTGGGTTACACAGTAATATTTGCTGTTGGGTTACACTGTAATATGTGCTGCTGAGTTACACTGTATTATGTGCTGCTGGGTTACACTGGTATATGTGCTGTTGGGTTACACTGTAATATGTGCTGCTGGGTTACACTGTAATATGTGCTGCAGGGTTACACTGTAATATGTGCTGTTGGGTTACACAGTAATATGTGCTGTTGGGTTACACTGTAATATGTGCTGTTGTGTTACACTGTAATTTGCTGCTGTGTTACACTGTAATATGTGCTGCAGGGTTACACTGTAATAGGTGCTGCTGGCTTACACTGTAATATGTGCTGTTGGGTTACACTGTAATATGTGCTGTTGGGTTACACAGTAATATGTGATGTTGGGTTACCCTGTAATATGTGCTGCTGGGTTACACTGTAATATGTGCTGCTGGGTTACACTGTAATATGTGCTGCTGGGTTACACTGTAATATGTGCTGCAGGGTTACACTGTAATATGTGCTGCTGGGTTACACTGCAGGGTTTACTGTAATATGTGCTGTTGGGTTACACTGTAATATGTGCTGCTGGGTTATACTGTAATATGTGCTGTTGGGTTACACTGTAATATGTGCTGTTGGGTTACACAGTAATATGTGCTGTTGGGTTACACTGTAATATGTGCTGCTGGGTTACACTGTAATATGTGCTGCTGGGCTACACTGTAATATGTGCTGCTGGGTTACACTGTAATATGTGCTGCAGGGTTACACTGTAATATGTGCTGCTGGGTTACACTGCAGGGTTTACTGTAATATGTGCTGTTAGGTTACACTGTAATCTGTTCTGCTGGGTTATACTGTAATATGTGCTGTTGGGTTACACTGTAATATGTGCTGTTGGGTTACACTGTAATATGTGCTGTTGGGTTACACTGCAGAGTTTACTGTAATATGTGCTGTTGGGTTACACTGTAATATGTGCTGCTGGGTTATACTGTAATATGTGCTGTTGGGTTACACTGTAATATGTGCTGTTGGGTTACACTGTAATATGTGCTATTGGGTTACACTGCAGAGTTTACTGTAATATGTGCTGTTGGGTTACACTGTAATATGTCCTGCTGGGTTATACTGTAATATGTGCTGTTGGGTTACACTGTAATATGTGCTGTTGGGTTACGCTGTAATATGTGCTGTTGGGTTACATTGTAATATGTGCTGCTGGGTTACACTGTAATATGTGCTGTTGGGTTACACTCTAATATGTGCTGTTGGGTTACACTGTAATATGTTTTGTTGGGTTACACAGTAATATGTGCTGTTGGGTTACACTGTAATATGTGCTGCTGGGTTACACTGTAATATGTGCTGTTGGGTTACACTGTAGTATGTGCTGCTGGGTTACACTGCAGGGTTTACTGTAATATGTGCTGTTGGGTTACACTGTAATATGTGCTTTTGGGTTACACTGTAATATGTGCTGTTGGTTTAAACTGTAATATGTGCTGCAGGGTTACACTGTAATATGTGCTGCTGGGTATACTGTAATATGTGCTGTGGGGTTACACTGTAATATGTGCTGTTAGGTTACACTGCAGAGTTTACTGTAATATGTGCTGCAGGGTTACACTGTAATATGTGCTGCTGGGTTATACTGTAATATGCGCTGTGGGGTAACACTGTAATATGTGCTTTTGGGTTACACTGTAATATGTGCTGTTGGGTTACACTGCAGGGGTTACTGTAATATGTGCTGTTGGGTTACACTGTAATATGTGCTGTTGGGTTACACTGTTATATGTGCTGCTGGGTTACACTGTAATATGTGCTGTTGGGTTAAACTGTAATATGTGCTGCAGGGTTAGACTGTAATATGTGCTGCTGGGTTACACTGTAATATGTGCTGTGGGGTTACACTGCAGGGTTTACTGTAATATGTGCTGTTGGGTTACACTGTAATATGTGCTGCTGGGTTATACTGTAATATGTGCTGTTGGGTTACACTGTAATATGTGCTGTAGGGTTACACTGTAATATGTGCTGCTGGGTTACACTGTAATATGTGCTGCTGGGTTACACTGTAATATGTGCTGTTGGGTTACACTGTAATATGTGCTGTTGGGTTACACAGTAATATGTGCAGTTGGGTTACACTGTAATATGTGCTGTTGGGTTACACAGTAATATGTGCTGTTGGGTTACACTGTTATATGTGCTGCTGGGTTACACTGTAATATGTGCTGCTGGGTTACACTGTAATATGTGCTGCAGGGTTACACTGTAATATGTGCTGTTGGGTTACGCTGTAATATGTGCTGCTGGGTTATACTGTAATATGTGCTGTTGGGTTACACTGTAATATGTGCGGTTGGGTTACACTGCAGGGTTTTCTGTAATATGTGCTGTTGGGTTACACTGTAATATGTGCTGTTGGGTTACACTGTAATATGTGCTGTTGGGTTACACTGTAATATGTGCTGTTGGGTTACACTGTAATATGTGCTGCTGGGTTACACTGTAATATGTGCTGTTGGGTTACACTGTAATATGTGCTGTTGGGTTACACTGCAGGGTTTACTGTAATATGTGCTGTTGGGTTACACTGTAATATGTGCTGCTGGGTTATACTGTAATATGTGCTGTTGGGTTACACTGTAATATGTGCTGTTGGGTTACACTCTAATATGTGCTGTTGGGTTACACTGTAATATGTGCTGTTGGGTTACACTGTAATATGTGCTGTTGGGTTACACAGTAATATGTGCTGTTGGGTTACACTGTAATATGTGCTTCAGGGTTACACTGTAATATGTGCTGTTGGGTTACACAGTAATATGTGCTGTTGGGTTACACTGTAATATGTGCTGTTGGGTTACACTGTAATATGTGCTGTTGGGTTACACTGAAGGGTTGATTTAAGCACTTTACGCCCGATCATTTTATCATGAGTTGGATTTTGATTTTCAAAAATCAATAGGCCATAGGCCAGTAAGTTATTACAAATGCATATATGCATAGAACATATGACATAGCAATGAACATATTTACAGAAGTATTTACATGAACATTATTGTGTTATAAACGTAATATTTTATTAGCCGCATTCCTAATTAATACAAATAACGGAGAAGGTGATACTATTTTGATGTTACAAAGTATTGCAAAATATTTCGAACATAATTAATACAACAATCCCAAAGTGTTATTGCCCCACAAATGCAGCAGGATTGGTGATTTGGTCAGTCCATACCTAACGCGCTCACTGCATCCGTACGGCAACATCCGTAACATTTACAATAACTATTCGTAACATCTCGTACAACTCCAGAGTGTACAACTCCACAGTATCATTTCAAAGAAGTGTTTTGTTCAATTACTTTAATGTTAGGGATCACTTTTACCTGCATATCATTGGAACATTCCACTGCAACAACACACACTGCACATAAAGACTCGGCTTCTGGTTTCAGAACCTCCTGGTTTACCGTTGTAGACATGCATTCCTTTCTAACCACGAGTTGTTCTGTGAAGTCCTCGTCTATAAGCGAATTATCTCCGACTATGTGTATTTCCGGGTGATTGCCGGATACAGTCCGAGTCATTAACAGTATAGCTTCTCTTCTAGCTTGCATACTAGCATCTTGTTCCAGGGGCAATAGATGTGGAGATTTGAATTCATAATCTGCCAAAATAAATATAAAATAATGTATCAGTTTGTTTGACGTTTGATTCTCAGGTAATATATGTATTTGATTTTATTGTATTGTATTTAATTGTGAGGCATATTTGGCTAACTATGCATGAATGGAATGTTCTATTTTTTATGCTGACGTCACGTGATTATATGTTGAGATTTATTTATAACAATTGTGATATTTAATATTGCAATATTGGTACGTACTAAGCCGGTAAGCCCCACCCACCCTCTCTAGTAAGCCCCATCCACCCTCTCAAATAGTTTAAGTATGTAAACAATGTTATGTTGTTTCCGATAAACAATTACATTATACTCTTACGTTTTTTGTTGTTGTTGTTGTTGTTGTTTTTTGTTGCTGTTGTTGTTTTATATATGTCGATATATAACAAATAGTTGTGTTCAAAACGCTCAATATACAACAATACTCATCTTTTTATTTTACGTTATGTAATATCAACTGTATTTTGGAGGTGCGTTGTCAGTATAAAAACACATAAAAGTAATAAAAATCATTCCTACCCAGAATACGACTCATGCGTTCCGCAATACTGAGTATTCGTCTCTGGAAGTAACGCCGTCTTGGAAAACACTCGTTCGGGACGACAATTCGCCTGTAAACAATTTGATCCATAGTAGCTTCAGTTCAGTGGTGTTAACCTTTAAGACAAAACATGTTTACAGATACTTTTGTGTGAAATTTCAACAAAACGCTTCATACTATAAATGCGGTTTAATGTGAATCTTAGTCATTTTACATAGCTGATAAAGCATTATGTTTATATGACTCTTTCAATATGTAAAAAAATAAGTTTCGTTACTTTCTTATAAGAAAGAAAATGAAAAAATATATAACTTAAGATTTAGGGGCAAAACACACACGTTTGCAAATAATGATGAAAAAAATATAAACTTTGACCAACATATATCTTTATATGGTATGTGATAATACAGCAACAATAACTTAATTTTTTGTCTAATAAAATATTAATAAAATGCTTATTTTGGTAAAATTATAAAATCATCGGTAACATACTAGCAAACTGTCCTATAATTTATCATTTTCTTAAAATTTCGATAAAATTCGAACTTTTAATTCAACATTTATATTTTTGACTTAAAATAAAACCAGGGCTTTATATGTCATATAAAGCCCTGATAAAACATACGATTATATTAAAATTTCAAACACAGTTTTAAACAATTACGATATGATTTTAGTGACATTATTTGGTTTAAGGTAAAACTCTACGGCAATAGAAACATATAGGTTTAAAATTGGAAACTAGTGGGTACCTAATTCAAAATGTAATTTAAAGCGAACCGCGTGAATTTGTAGATTTGAATGCATATGTTCTAAATAACAGTTTCACAACATTTTTATGATAACCATTTCCGCTGAAAAACAACATCTTAAACAAAAGTGTTACGTTATAAGTTGAACCCTCTCGTAGTCGCGTACACCATAGTTCAAACTAACTAAATATGATATATCTAAACTATACCAAAACAACAACCTAAACATTAGCAACATTACTAATAAACAAAAAGTAATAACATTATAGTATTTGTTTGAGTCCTGTGCGATGACAGTTTCGATTCTTAAGGATGGCGGGAGGTATACAGTACTGATTCTACCCAGGAATAAAACAAATAACTGACAAATAAATCCATTTCACTGACAGTTAGAAATAATCCTTCCAAACCTTCGAGTTAACATGGCATAGTTCTAGTCAGGAATTTGGTATTAGATATCGTTTTAAATATTACGCATTTTAAAAAAAAGTTGGCGAAATGCGCAGTGGGAAAAATGGTTTCATATGATTATATATCTAAACATAGATATAAATCATGTATCTCACGGCGCGTGTCACACCGTTTCACGAGTTCCGTTATAAACTAATTTTAAATATGAGTTATTTTCGTATACAAGGGTTTTTCGTAGTTGGTCATATACGTCGTTGGTGAATCTTTTCAAATCCTTATTGTAACATCATGTTGTTTTGAGTGAATAAAGATATTTGTATTGTATAGGGGAAACCAGACTATCCTAACGATCGGAACTCTTCCCCTTTTTCCGTACTATAGCCCATTTCACCGGTACTTCGGAAATCTCCGTACAAAGTTCGGAATTTCAGTCACATGGCGCAAAGTCACATGACTTCAAGAACTAATCAGATGCTGGTAGTCATAACAGTATCAACACTCACAAATTAACTAGTTTCAGTCTTTATATATGCGTATTTGTTCGCTAAAACACCGCAATCGTTAGTGCTATTCTACACAGAAGCCATCTTGACTCATTCCTTGGAAACTAGATCGGATTTCAAGGCTATACGAACACGTGTTGAATTGTTTACATTGGAGCATGTGCGCGTACGTTGGAACCGGTGTTACGATAGAAATATTCATTGTTTTCTGACAATCCCGTTTTTGAATTGTATCAACAAACACGCTTTACTTTTTGTTTTTCTACAGTGTCAAACACATTAATAACATATATTTGTCATGCGTTCAAGTTATAGTCTGACATTTAATAACATTTTTACATTGTTTTTAATTCACATTGGCACCGTTACAATGAATATTTAATGTGCCTACCAGCGTTTGATTGGTCGACCTATTTGGCTACTCGGAGATAGCTCGTTATTATCCGTGATCTTTCGGCAAATGTCGGGGTGAAATGGGCTATTGCCAATCGGAACTCTTCGCCAATTTCCGTACTCGGTAATAGTGGAATCCGTCGAGGCAGTTCCGATTGGGGCTATTGCCTATCCTAAATGACGAAGCCAATTAGACTGCTCCACAGCCGTCATTAAAATAGACGCTTGTTTGAGTGAACGAGGCATGAGCCGTGGAGCAGTCTAGAAGCCAATCGGAACTGCCTCGTCGGATTCCCAATCGGAACTCTTCGCCAATTTCCGTACTCGGGAATAGTGGCTCGGAGAGTATTGGGTGCCGCTCAATGGTTTTTTGCATCAAAATGCAGCATTTGGTTAGGTTTTCGATTGTAGCTCTCCGCAAAATAGTGCTCTTCTATATAATGTTGTATTGATGAAAATATTGCAGATTAGTGAGTGATTTTGATAAATTTCTTGATATTTTATCGCTATGACCGATAAATTATACTTTTTAACAAAATAAATCCCGTAGTTGAAATCAAGACGTTTCGGCCCCAAACAGTTCGTTCGGTCTCAAACAGTTCGTTCCATATAATGACTGACAGTTTGGAAGCATTTGTTGAGTTTTCCAAATATATACTTTAATATTACGGTTGAATTAAAAGGAAAGGAGGAAGAGACATTGTAAGTATGATTATATCATATTATGGGAGTGATTGTTTACCGTTTTGTCAGTCGAGAGTGATATGTCAGCTGCATGCATATATGAACTTGATATTGTATCAGTAAATCAATTAATAAAACTCTAAACAAAGGAAAATATGACTCATGAAGTCCATACCGACGTCCATGGCGTCCATGGTACTTGATATATTGTTAAATTACGCTTATATGGTCTGCAAGTATATATTTTTTCTCCAATCCACAGACATTAGGGTACACCTTTGACATGAGGGTTAGTTTATTGCAAGATATAGATCTTATACATATATCATCTAGTGAAAACATTCCAGATATCATATATTTAATATAAACAATATGAAAATAGTTTATTTAACACTATTACTATGTGATCAATGATTACATCAAATATATTTATTTTATAAGGGCTTCTTGAAGCATCAAACATTTTTAAAATGTTTAAATTTCAATCGGAGGCTCTAGTGTGTTTTACAAAAGATGGTTTACAGGAGGAATAACTTTAATCAATGACATTTTAAACAAAAATGGAAATCTTTATTCATACATAGAATTGAATGAACACTATAATATACAGTCCAATTTTGTTGAATATGAAGGTATTATAACTGCTGTCAGGAATTATTTGGCAAACCTGAATACTGTGCATCTAGCCTGTAACAGCCAAACCCTATTCGTCCACTAATCCTATCCTTAATTCTACAAAATGAGAAAGGCTGTCGAAACATATATGACATCATGATTAGAAATAGTGTATATCCCAAAGCATTAAGTAAATGGAAAAATGAAGTAGTTAGTGTTCCAAACTTTGAATTTGAAAGATTATATGCCTTACCTTATAAAATAACAAAAGATCCGAAGTTACCTTGGTTCAGTTTAGAATCAACCATAGGATATTTGGAACAAATTACCTTTTATCTAAAATGAATATTATTAATAACGATATGTGCAGCTTTTGCAAAAATACAACTGAAACTATCCAACATCTGTTTTGGAACTGTGGAACAGTAAAAGAATTCTGGTCAAAACTTCAAACTTATCTTACAGAAAAATGCAATACAGCATTCGTAACTTTAACTGAAAAGATATTTTTATTTGGAAATAGTAAATTTAATACTGTTTTGAGCAAAATCATCATGCAAGCAAAACTTTACATTTATCGAAACAAGATGCAACATCAAATTCCACAGCTTAACCTTTTTAAAAGGTATATAATATCTTTGTACAAAGTTGAGAAACTAATCGCATATAAAAACTTTAAAAAAATGAATACGTTTGAAACCATGTGGAGTCAATACCTTGCTAGTATAGAGACAATTTACTTTGTTGATTTTTCCAGTATCAAACTGTAGCAATCCTTTAAAACAATCCTAAAACATTGTCCTTTGATAATGGATTTATATACAGATATATTACACAGTATGTTGTTGTTGTTTTCTCTTTCCAAAAACAAAATATGAGAAACAAGAGGTCAATGACCTTGAAGCTCTACTGATTGATTTTGATTTCAGGAAGTAGTCGCTACATACTTGTTTTTTGAAAATCTATTTTTAACCGTGACGGCCATCTTGAATTTCCGGCCACCCTGAAATTTTGCTAGGATCAATTAGACATTAAGAGCAACATTCCTGTGAAGTTTCATGAAAATCCGTCAAGTAGTTTCAGAGGAGTAGTCGCTACAAGTTTTCATTATATAACTCTATCTAAACAAAGATGGCCACTGGCAGCCATGTTTAACGTCAAATCAAAACGATTTTCGACAAGGACCAACATCATGTCATACTGATCATTTTAGAAAAAGTCCCATATCAATATCTCTTATTGTTTTGAAGAAGTAGTCGCTACAAACTTATTTATTTTAAATCTATTTTCAGCTGTGACGACCATCTTGAATTTCCGGCCGACCTGAAATTTTTCTAGGATCAATTAGACATCAAGAGCAACATTCCTGTAAAGTTTCATGACAATCCGCCAATTGGTTTCAGAGGAGTAGTCGCTACAAGTTTTTACTATATAACTCTATGTAAACAAAGATGGCCGCTGGCAGCCATGTTTAACGTTGAATCAAAACGATTTTTGACAAGGATCAACATAATGTCATGCTGATCATTTTAGAAAAAGTCCCATATCAATATCACTTATAGTTTTCAAGAAGTAGTCGCTACAAACTTGTATTTTAAAACTCTATTTTTAGCTTTGGTGGCCACCTTGGATTTCACATCAACATGAATTTTTGCTAGGATCAACTAGACTTGATAGGCAACATTTCTGTAGAGTTTCATGAATATCCATCCAGTAGTTTCAGAGGAGTTGTCGCTACAAATAAAAGTTTCCGGACAGACGGACGGACGACGGACGCTGCACCACGGCATAAGCTCTGCTGATCTCTGATCAGTCTAGCTAAAAATCAGTGTAGCATGAAACAATGTGTACTATAACATTAAAATTATCTGTGTAAAGCAAGTCTGTATGTATTGACAATGTGGGTTTTACACCGGGATTTGAATCAAAAAATATTTTCTTTAGGGCTGGCATGGCGCAGTCGGTAGCGCGGCTGATTTGTAACCGGAGGCCCCGGGTTTAATCCTCCATGGCGCCACTGAGTTTCGTCGGTGTGTTCTTGACCAAGACACTTTCCGTTAGCCTCGTCGGACGGATGGGGACGTAAACCGGGCAGTACCGTGTATCGGTCTATCCTCCGAGCACGTTAAAGAACCATAGGAATCTATTTGATAATAAGAGTAGGGCACGGTTCTCGGATTCCTATGTATCCTTCCCCTCTCTCTTGGGCAGCTCTAAATAACCTATACTGTGTTGATGAGCCGTTAAACAACATTCGTTTCAATTCAATTCATAGATTTATTATTGTTTTTTCCCCATAACCTAGCACTAGTCCTTCATAATAAGACTTTGCATTTTGTATACCGTATTTCACATTTTTTGTCTCTTTTTTTGTCTTTTTACTTTTTAATTTTTTTTTATTTTGCCTAAATGCGAACAGTAGTCAATATGAAAAAAGTAAAGATCACAATAATGAAGATTAAACGTGAAAACAGCTACTATATATTTACATAATTGTTATAAACTTCCATTCTTGGCATTGATCTCAGCTCTCTGAAGCGCCCAGTGAAACGACGGAGATATTATTTTTCAACATTTCAATTAAAGACACACCCGGTTAAAATGAGATAATAAATATAATAACAGTCGTGAAAGAAAAGAATGTATTTAGAAGCGCTTATGGATGTGTAAACGTCTTGAAAACTGGTCGCCATCACATGTTAGGTTTCATCCTGCGCTAAATCGACCACTCGTTAGTCTCTGTATGGCTACCAAGATTTAAAGGGCAAAGGTCATAGCAAAAAGAGAAGAATATGGACAAAAGAGGGCCTCAGGGAAGATTTTTGTAAATATATGGTAAACATATTTAAAAAAGACCTATTATTGTAGCAAAATAACATTGTTTTTCATTTTAAGACCAAAGGGTAATATAATAAGGCCTTAAAGATGATGAATTTAAAAGAGGGCCTCAGGGAAGATAATTTTACTAACTGGGCCACTGTCTTCTAAGAGCATTCAATGCATTACAATATTAGGTAAAATATTTTATAAGAGGCTCATTATTGCAAAACCAAAAGAGGGAAATGGCTTTCAAAGAAGAAAAGAGGGCCTCATGAAAGATTTTATTGCTAAATGGGCCATTGTCTTGTAATAGCTTCTTTCCCTCGTGGTCTTTTCCAGACATGCTGTAACTTATGATATTCGATTGTTTAAATTGAATTTGATTACATTGAATTAAATTCAAAATTTAGAAATACGTAAAAAAATGTTTAATCCAGCTCTTTTTCCAAACAAATTTTGTACTCCCACCAGGATTTGAACCTGGGTCTTCTACCCTAAAAGGATAGACGTGTTTACCGATTATACCATAGAAGTGGTACATGTTTGTACTAAGAGCAAATGAACTAAAAAATTAAACTGAAGTTCCTTATTTCACAGCAAAGTAGTTACCGTAAACTAGATTTAGCCCTGGCAATAGGGATTCATTTTGAATTCCAAACAATTTGACGAGGGATCAACGAAGTCAATGTCACATATTTCAAATACAAGTTAAGGCTAAACTTACTGATGATAACACCATTTTAACCGATAATTGGCTACTAATGACAACCCTGACGCCCATTTGTTGTGCTAATAATATAAAGCAAATATAAATATGTGCCTAATAAATACATAATTTTATATATGCAATTTTAATATAACATTTAAGCATGAAATGATTTAAGATGTGAGTTGGCTGATGGGGGTCATCTGACGGATAGCTGGCAACATCTGTAAGATGAGGGTCATCAACATGAACCTGGTGGTTCAGTAAATCGGTTGGCTGGTTGTTTGAATGATTTACGTCATTTTTAGCACATGTTAGGCCATATATGATGATCGATATCATCCATGGTGGGGGCAAACCATTTTTTCATGGGTAGAAATAGTAGTGTATACCTTCTGCCCATCTGAAAGGACACACTTTCTTATTTATTCCAGTGAGAGAGGCGAGGTTTCAAACCATCCAAGCCACGGATGCAGTAAATCGGAAGTAACCTTCTCAACACATTAAACATTTATGGCACTGCTCCCCGATTCAGATGTAACCTTTCTTAATTTTTTTTGGGCCCAGTAACTTAACTTCTAGGTATGGTTATATAAAAAGTGTAACCTGTTGCTATAAATACTAAAATAATTTCCTCTTCTACTAGATACGTATCATACGATGTATCTGTAGACAGCATTAAAAAAAAATTGTGACTGTCCCGTTCAGTTGTTTTTTACAATTTAAACAGAATTAATTAGGTGCATATAGTATATATAAACCATCACGGTCTCTTTCAGCGTGAAAATCCACGTATATAAATGATGTCATGGTCTCTTTCAGCGTAAATCCACGTATATAGATCACGTCACCGTCCCTTTCAGAGTAAATCCACGTAATAAATTATGTCACCGTCTCTTTCAGCGTAAATCCACGTATATAAATGACGTCACCGTTTCTTTCAGCGTAAATCAACATATAAATGATGTCACCGTCTCTTCCAGTGTAAATCCACATATTATAACTTCACTGTTAATTTCAGGTTGAATTTGCATATAATAACTTCACTGTTTAATATTTCCAGGGTAAATTCACTGCATATATACATGTATATATTAACTTCAGTGTTAATTTCAGGGTGAAAATTTGCATATAAAGTAACTTCAGTGTTAATTTCAGGTGAATTCAGGGACTTCTCTGTTAATTTCAGGATAAATTTGCATATATAGTAACTTCACTTATCAATTTTAGAAAAAAATAGTCAATAGAAAGAAAAAAATGAAAAAGAAAAATATAAGAATGCTTTTAAATGCATGGGTTGACATTAGTTACTGTAAACAGTATCAAAGATAGAATTATGAAATGAATGTTTTACTGCATTTTTTCTCAATTTTTAAAAAACCACGCTTGCGCCGGTATGGGTTATGTTCCTAAAATATATAAAAAAATCCACACATATAAATGACGTTGCTGATCCTTCAGTGTAAATCCACATAACAACGTCACTGTCGCTTTCAGCATAAATCCGCATGTTTAGAATCTTCACTGTCAATTTCTGGATAAATCTATATGTATAAATAATTTCACTGTCTCTTTTTGTGTAAATCCCACTAAATAAACAATTTCAACATCCCTTTTACTTTTTTAGTATCAAGTCGCAGTGATAAACCATGTCACTTTCAGCATAATTCCGTCTGTACAAATGATTTCACCATCACTGACTTTCAGTGTTAATCCACACATATTATTTATAACTTCACTGTCACTTACTAGGTTAATCCACATGTATAAATAACTTCTACTTTTTATTTTCAGTTTTAAATCTATGTATTTAAATATATCAATATAACGTTAAGACCTGTTTAAGGAATTTTCGCAGACATATTCTAACTATCTGGGTTCCATTAATTAAGGGTGGGGGTGTTCCTTGTTGTTCCCTTAATTGCATGTTTCTTTTTCCCATATCCCCGTGCCACTAAAGCAAGTCTCCACTCCTCAAATGATGACTCTACCAGGGGTGTTATTAAGAGGCGGGATTTCTCCCTGCTACTTTGACTGGTCTACCTTGCTACTATGAATACTTTTACTAGTATTTTATACAAGTATCAATAAAAATACCAGGCTATTCTGCTCTGGGTGCCGCTTACTTATAAAGGTAATGACACCCCTGCTCTACCCTGCCATGTATATATTGGTGGGGCGTATGATCAGATCATTGATACCATCATCATGATGCCCATGCCATTAGCCTAATAAATTGGCTCCTATGCAGTTTTTTTTTATTATTCTGACGTTCTATGTAACTGCATATACGCCTAATTTCCTTTGCAAAAAACCCGACTGGAAAAAATGCTCGAACACCCATGTGACTTTCGAACGAAATTGAGCAGCTTATCAGACTCCTGTGCGTAAACCATGATGATAATCTAACAAAATAATAAGTTATTTACCATTTACTTTCGGTTTTAATTTTTTCCGAAGCATATTTTACATAATATATCGATTTTTCGTAGATCGCTATACATGTGTATTGACAATATATTGACAAGTGCGCGTTTCTCCCAACGTTGCATGCGCATGCGCATAAGTACACATTTTCCACTGTGGACAACGTGTCACGAAACTGCGTTGTGTATAATGTACCTAGTATAAAGTTTTCAAGTCTTAGGTTAACAAACGGTAATGGGCGAAGGGTGCCGGGATATTTATTATAAGTTACCCCTTCAGACATTCTCCTAAAAGAAAAAATAAAAAATCTCGCTTGTTTTATACCCTGATCTGGGGGGAAAAGCACCTAACCATAGACCTACTGTATGTCCATGACCTAACTTAAGCTTGTTTATTTTGTTTTATGTTCATTTCATTTAGTGTGTAGGGGGTGGGGTGAGTTTACGGGTGGATTCAGGGGCGACCCACTAAAAATCTGTAAAATATGGAAATTTATATTAAACAAGAGCTGTAGGAGAACAGCGCAGCTCGACTATTCAGAGAATAATAAATGGTATAGCCAGTATATACCATCAGAAAACAAGGCTAAAACAATGTGATGGTGGGTTGGGGGTGGAGGTGGAGCTGGGGTGGGTATAGAAACTCTGGCCGATATAAAAATTATTGTTAGAATCTCATAAAAATTATAGTAAAATTTTCGGCAGGGTGTGACATTTTATTTATTTTTATCATTTTAATCTAAAGTTGCTGTCATTTAAAAAAAAATTGTGGTTGAAAGGCAACTCGGTGGGGTTGTGGGTGGGGGGGGGGGGGGGGGGGGGGGGGCAGGACGGGGTCGCATAATTGATATAGTTGTATATTTGATAAAACAAAACAACACAGACATATGTAAAAAAAACAAAAAAACATTCGGGTGGTGGTGGTGGGATGGTTGTGGGGCGAAACATATTGATAAACTGATAAAACAAAACAACACAGATATATGCAAAAACAAACAAAAAACAACAACATTCGGGTGGTAGTGATGATGGTGTGTTGGGATGGTTGGGGGTGGGGGGGGGGGAGGGGGGAGGGGTAACAAAAATTGACCAAAACAACACAGAAATATGTAAAAAAAAAAAAAGAGAAAAGTTTCCAGTGTGGGTGGAGGTGGGGGGGGGGGGGGGGGCGGGGCAACATAGCTTTATGTGTAAGATTTGACCAAAACAACACAGAAATATGTAAAAAAAAAAGAGAAAAGTTTCCAGTGTGGGTGGAGGTGGGGGGGGGGGGGGGGGGGCGGGGCAACATAGCTTTATGTGTAAGATTTGACCAAAACAACACAGAAATATGTAAAATATATATATAAATCGAGTTCCAAGTGGGGCAGGCGGGGAGTGGGGGAGGGTGGTGGCAGGGCCACGTAAGAATTGACCAAAACGAGACAGAAATATGTAAAAAAAATAAAAATATCGAGTTTCGAGTGGAAATATAACATTTTTAAAAGAGCCGTAACTCCGCCGTTACTGGTCCGATCTGGTTGGTTTTCGAACTTGGCCAGTAGAGATAATAAAATTTACCAAAGCAATACAGGAATAAAAAAAAATATATAGTTTAGAGTCTGGGGTGTGTGGGGGTGGGGGCGGGGTGGTAGGGGGCATAGCAATATGTGTAAGAATGGGCATAGCAATATGTGTAAGAATTGACCAAAACAACAAAGAAATATGAAGAAATAAAAAAGAGATTCGAGTCGGTGGGGCGGGGGGAGGAGGGTGGTGGGGGCGGGGCAACATAGCTATATGTGTAAGAATTGACCAGAACAATACAGAAATATGAAGAAGAAAAAATAGTTGAGAGTCGGAGCGGGGTGCCGAGGGGGTTGTGCGGGGCGGGGACGGGAGTAGCGGCGGAGCAAAACCAGAACAACACAGAAATATGTAAAAAAATATAAACAAATTGAGTTTCGAGTGTGGTCGGGGGGAGGCCCTGGGGTGTTGGAAGGCGGGCGCGGGGGTGGGGGCAACATAGCTACATTTGTAAGAATTGACCAAAACAACACAACAATATGTAAAAAAAAAATTAAATGAGTTTTGAGTGGGGGGAGGGTGGAGAGTGGGGTGGGGGCAACATAGCTATATGTGTTAAAATTGACCAAAACAACAGAAATATTTAAAAAAAAAAAACAAATGTGGGAGGGGGAGAGGGGTGTGTAGCGGGGCGGGGAGGAGGGAGCCCATGCCCAAATATGGGTGAAGTACAAATAAGATGCATAATGATATAAGATCCCAAACCAAAATTATAACTAAATATACACCAGCTTACATGCAAACCTAGATCTGCCTTTATTGCACATTTTATGGGCCGTCACAATTTGGATTCCATGGGAGCCCAGAATTTGCGGAAGACAACATTACTTAAGCAACCCTTTACAACATACTATAAGGAAACCAATTCCCAAATTTAGTTGAGTTAGGATGGGACATTGTGCTTTATAAAAAGAAACCGTTGTGTGTTTGGTGGACCTGAACATGGTGATTTTGTTTACGAAAACAATAACTGTCACTAGTATTCAAATCCCCCATCCACGCCCCAACCCCCACCCCCAGGGTTTATGGGATGACGAGTTGTCCGTTGTCAGTTGTCCGTCGCCCGTCGTCGTCTGCTAACTTTTGCCTTGTGAACACTATTGCAACTTCATTATTATTATTCGGATCTTTACCCAACTGCTAATTTTCATATATTTTATATTCTCTTTATTACGATTTAAGAATGAGGAAGTCTTGTAGAATAATAAACGACTAAAACAAGTAATTTTAACAATACTATAAATATAACAAAAATATTACTTTTAAATCGGCATGAAATATGTGTAGTTTAAACACACTACACAATGTTTTACGATTGTAGCAATAAACGGTTCTATTCTATTCTATCGACGGTGCATGGTAGGTTGCGTATGGTGAAGTAATATGCGCAAGGAACTCTGGGTAAGAATTTCAAACAAGATGGCGGTACCCTTCGATAATTCGGAAATGTGTCAATATATTCGTGATAAATTTGGATAATCTGAGATATTTCATCTTGGCAGGTAAATTTTGAAACACCAATCGACTCAAAAAAAAATCTTCTTTCAACCTGTGCATATATAATATACAAACAATGCTGTTTAAAAGCGTGAAACCTTCCCAACAGATTCCGTTGGGAAAGTCCAGTCGTAAAATGTGCAATAATCAATACACGTTGATGCTCGCCAATACGAAAAATTTCAAAAGAGCATTAAACGTGTATTTTAACACACTACCCATGCCATGTGCTAGCACTTTATTTAGTTTTTGATGAAGAAGAGGTGAAACTCTTATAAATTAAGAAGCGCCCACGTTTGATGGGAATCACCATATTGTTTACCTAAGTAAGAATACATTATTATATCAGGAATCTCTATGAATACTCCCTGATAAAACAAAAAAATATGTACCGCATTTTCGGAACTTGCCAGCAGTCGCCATTTTGTTTATCTTATAATTGAAGAGGTCGCTACTGCAGAGTTGTCGTTTCTTGAAAATAGTTCAATATGGCATCGAATACTTCCGATTGGTCGGATTCCGTCACTCTCAATCGGAACTGCCTCGTCGGATTCCGTCACTATTACCGAGTACGGAAATAGGCGAAGAGTTCCGATTGCCCAATCGGAACTCTTCGCCAATTTCCGTACTCGGTAATAGTGGAATCCCGAGTGACGGAATCCGACGAGGCAGTTCCGATTGCCGATTGCCGTCACTCTATTACCGAGTACGGACATTGGCTATCTATCTATCTATCTATCTATCTTCCTTTAATGCCAAACCCCTGCTGGGGACCTAGGCATGCGTCGTCATACCGACAAAGACTGTTAGTATTTTTAAAAATATATATAAAAGAAATTTAAGAAAAAACATTGAAGTTTTTGGATGTTAGGTTTAAAAATAAAAACAAACATTGAATTTATGGTGAGATATGTTCAATTCTGCTGACTGCAGAATTGAACTGTTCTATATTGGGTAATATAGGGATGTCAGGAGCTAATGAATTCCAGTGGAAGACTGTTCTTGGGAAAAAGGAGAATTTGTAGTAGTCAGCGGTTGCGTCAATTAATTTGAAAGCAAGTGAGTGTGAATGTCGGGATTGTCTGTTCGTCAGTGTCATGTAGTCTTCTAGAGGGATAGCTACCAGGTCATTTGTGATCTTGTAACATAGTGAGAGTCGACTGTCGATACGTCTTTGGTCTAGTCTTCTCCACTGTAGGGACTGGAGCATCTCAGTGACACTACTGGTCCGTCCGTAGTCGTGTTTTGCCCAGCGTGCTGCCCGGCGCTGTACGGCCTCGATCTGGTTTATGGCAGTCTCAGTATGAGGTGACCAGATACTTGAGCAGTACTCCAGCTGAGGGCGGACAAGAGTTTTATAGGCCATGGACTTTAGATCTTCAGAATGTACCTTGATGTTTCTCCTTAAGAACCCTAATGTTTGATTTGCTTTTTTGGTGATGTTGTTGATGTGTGTGTTCCATTGTAAGTCCTCTGCAATAGTGAGGCCTAAATATTTTGCAGAGGAGGTAGACTCAAGTTTGGTGTTATGTAAGTAATAGGTTGTGTCGATGTGTTTCTTTAACCTTGTGATGTGTATCACTTGACATTTTGACGGGTTAAACTCCATGTCCCACTGTTTTTCCCACTGTTCAAGAGTGCATAAGTCTGTCTGTAGTGTTTGTGATTGTTTTTCTTGAGTGATTGCAAGGTATATGGCAGTGTCATCCGCAAATAACCGGACCCGAGAGTTTATCTGGGAGGGAAGATCATTTATGTATGCAAGAAACAGTAGGGGGCCTAGTACGGATCCTTGGGGCACTCCAGATGAGACAGATATGCTTGATGACTGGGATCCGTTAACAACTACACACTGTGTGCGGTTGTTGAGAAATGACCTGATCCACGTTAGGGTGGTCCCTCTTATTCCATATTGGGACAGTTTGAGAAGCAGTTTCTCATGGTTGACTTTATCAAATGCTTTGCTGAAGTCAAGTAGTATAAGGTATACTTGCTTCTTGGAGGTCACTGATTTGTACAGTTCATCCACAAGCATTTTTGGCTGCGTTTCACAAGACCTTTTTTCTCTAAAGCCATGTTGGAGATCATAGAAGATTCCAGTATTAGTGAAATGTTTTGTAATGGAGGAGGCGATAACATGTTCAAGGGTTTTACATAGAATACAGGTAAGGGATATTGGACGGTAGTTTGCAGCATTGGACTTATCGCCTTTTTTATATGCCGGGGCTACATTGGCAGTTTTCCATATTAAGGGTAATTCTCCAGTTTTAACAGATTTCTGGAAAATCTTCTGTATGATTGGAGAAATCTCTTTGGCGAGATTTTTCAGTAAGATCGGTCTTATTTGGTCTGGGCCTGCAGCTTTATGAGGGTTTAAGAGTTCCGGCGAAGAGTTCCGATTGGGACGAAGCATGACGGGATTGGCCGACTAGTTACGACTAGTTTAGATAAGGCAAAAGATAGTTATTTTATTGGTTAACTTACTGTCTATCGATTTCCGTTTCGTTTACATCTGGTCAGGGCTTTGATCTGGTATTGTAGATAAACAATCTCTACTCAGAGTACACTCGTTCCTCATTTGATTTCTACAGCGAGCGCAGACGAGACATCATTTCTGAATAAAAAAAGCCATGTTATCACATCATCATCCAAAATTCGAAGTACACCATTGTTAAAAAAAGAAGATATTCTTTCAATGGCATGTACTTTCAAAATAATCTCAATGCTGTAGTATGGTGGCACTGACGGGTTTTAATTGTCAAACTATTATAAAAGGCAACTATATTTTTGGTTGTATTATACACAACTGAGTGACTGTTGTGAATAGAAACATGGCAAAACAAGAGTAATTTATTATTATATTCGAATAAAAACAGCACAAACTAAATAATAACATATGAATACGATCAAATGACCTGTTTATCCGAATGTTTCACCATACCGCATGGTTTCAATTTACCATTCACGTGCATGTTTTTCATGTGTATCATGTGTCGAGGGTTTAACGCGGAACTCTTGTAACTCACTTTTAGAAAATTTTACAGGAGAAGCAAAAAACATCTTATTTTCATCATAAATGCATTTAAGAACTATTCTCTGGCATGTAGTAAAGAAATGGTATCCATTTATGATTTGAGAAGAAAATAAATAATTCATGTAATTCTGTACGAGATATTTAAGAAATATTGACTTACAATAATTTCGCGCTAAATATTTGAAGATGTAGATGAATTTTTTCAGGGCGAAACTATTGTAACTAACATTTTTTAGCAGTTATTGATACATATTTTCAGATTTTTATTTAAAAACTACATACTTCAGTGAAAACTATTGGACAGTATAGCTTTAGGCAGTAAGTTTGTATGTTAAGGCTCATTTTGGACAAACCTAAGCATGGTATGCAACCGAAATCCCTTAAGTTCTTGTTATCTTTATTTTAAGTTTTGTTTCACAGTTGAAGCATACAGCAGTTATCATTATCTTCCTTTCACATAGTTATTATTAAATATTTTCCCTCTTCATTAAGTTAAATGAGAACTAATTGGACTTTTTATGCGAAACTATTGTAAGTCAATATCATTTTAAATAACTGATTTTTAAACAATACATCTAAATATGCTGTAGACAATACTTGTTATAGACAATATGTGTTATAAAGATCATTTAATATAGTAAAGTCACACAATTCAGACAAGATGAAGATAATAACACTTTTATGGAGTACAATATCTTATAATTTCTTTATAAAGCTAAAAAGTGTTTGTAAAAATTACTTATGCCAAGTGGCTATTTCAACAAACACGTTTTTGTGGCGATTAGCTTATTGTAGGGACAATGGATTTTACTGAATAGGTGAACCTCTAGCTTCTTGCACTTGCACTGTGTCTCCTCTTTCGGTTTAGGAGATGGAGGGGTGTTTGTTGTTTGTAGAGGGGCGGGGTAGGGGTGTTGGAAGTAAAAACTTTAAGAATTGGACCACATGAGCCTTCCAGTATTATTAAACTTGACTGAATAGTCCCATATAAAATAGTGTCTTAGTTGCAACTGCACAGTTCTGCATATAATATAATTGTGTTAGTTTAAATTGCAAAATGACTTTAACCTGTCTTGGATAGAACCATTCACTTGAAGAGGCACGCGGCAATCTTGATGTATTTAAAAATCATGGCGTCCGGTTAGTTTTTCAAAATATATTGCATGTTTTAAATAATTCTTTATAATTATTTCAATAATTCAAAGCAAGTGGTTTTTCAAATTACATATTATTAATTGTTGATTATATTACACCAACACTATATTTAAAACCTATGACAGAAGAAAGAAGTAGAATTTGAAAATATATTTCCTTTAATATAATTATATGCAAGCAGGTTTAAAGTTAACACTTATACTGGATTCATAATTTAAAGTTTGATGAATACTTCAAGATTTCTATGGATTCCTTTAATGCAAAGCAGTTGGTAAAATATGTACCTTTCTACATACCTACCCACTTATGAAATCTTGGGCAGGGAAACCGCAAACAACCTGTTTATTAAGGATGGCCTAAAGAGTTTATACCAGCCCTGACCTTTGATATTACAAGTATTACTTACTGCTTTAAAGATTATAAAGTTGTTTTTCATATTAATTATGTTGTTCTAAGTCATTTTCGGCTCCAATTTTAATATATTAGGCTATTTCTATTGGCCATGAATCACCTGAACGTGGATACTAAGAACAATCAACATTCGCAAAGCAATGGAAAAACTTGCTCACCTTATTAATACTAGTAAATAATTTATAAGGTAATTATGAAATAATTAATTACTAATCATTTAAAAATCCCTAAACACATGAGGGTAAGTAATATTAATAAAACAGTGTTGTTTTTCATTGAACTTAGAGAAACAACTAAAATTTCTTCTCAATTACCACAAATTCAAACTCATCAATCATTGTTTGAGAGAGTGATGTGTAAAACTTGCTTAATATTTTAAAATTATTAGCTTTAAAGTATAAAACAAGTTGTCCACTTTACAGATAGAAATACTTACATTGAGTCGCGAAACATTTCAAAACATCATTAATTTTACTTAATTAGATCCCAGAAAATAGATATTTACTCATGGAATTCACAAATAAATAAAAATCTGTAAACAAACCGCACTAAAAGTTTAAAATATTAATCTGTTTCATGACTTTTGTACATCCTACAATACTTTACACAGAAAAACATACGTGCACATGATGTTTCGGCAATGTTTAAAAAAACTTTTCACAATATATATTTTTACCAGATAAACAACACAAAATACAACAGTTCATTAACTTCATATCAGTTTGCAAAGCTTGGAAAAAAGGGGCTTGGCAATAATTATTAATTCTTCTGTGGAACCACTGATATCCCTAATTCTGTGATCCCAAGAGGAGGCTAAAATGAAGAAAACCAAACTTACTTTCATTACCACGTTTTTAATACAAATAGCCTTTAATGTCCTAAGAATGGTATGCAATAAAACTCCTTAAAGTTCTTCAATCTTTAATTTAACTTATATTTCACATAAGAAACATAGAGCAGTTATTATTACCTTCATTTGGAATAATTATTATGTAAATATTTTAAAGTTTAATTAAAATCAAATTTGACTTACAATAGTTTCGCGCCAAATTTTCTTTTTGGTTTAAACAGTATTTATTCAAGAAATGTAATGAACAATGTTTCAATGGTACATGAACAGGATTTGAAAACAAGCTTTCGATGAAAACTTATGTAAATTCATCTCCTTAATATTCGTATTAGTGCATAAGATACGGCTGACCTTTTATGTGTTATAAATATTAGCATATGATGTAAAATAGCATTTGATGGAATTTAACAATTAGAAATAGTGATTCTAAAACAGATAGTACACGACAGACCAGGTCCTGTCATATTATTATGTTGTCCATTATTGTGTAGCTGATTAGTAATACGTTTGGACCTGACCGATCGATAAGTAACATGAAAAAAAGAAAACAAGCAAAATGTACAAAAAGAATAATTTCACCAGTCACATCAGTCCCCCCAGGAATAGGCTCGACACGTTGCTATCTAGTTTGTAAATCGTTTCGTTGCTAATATGTACGACTGGACTTTTTTGAAAACGTGGGCATTATAATGGTCCGAAAGGTTATTTGACCCAAACAGTAAATTCTGTTGAGATAAAACACAAGGTAAGTGTGTAAAGAAAGCTCGTCTTTGATCAATATATCTCGGACAAATTAGTAAATAGTGATATGCTGTTTCTATTAGACCGCAGGTGCAGTTTGGATTGTCTATAAGGGAACGCTTGTGTAAATGTTGACCAAGGGAACTACATTCAAGTCTAAGTCTAGCATGTAATACTTGTCCTTGGCGGTCTCCAGTATAATAGTATGTTGGGGGTTTGGATAAGTTAGAGTTTAGGGATGACTTGAACATTTGTAAGGTGGCGCTGTTCCTTATGTCCTCGTGTAGAGTGTTCCAGTTGCGAATAACTGATGGGAGAAAAGAATCCCGGTATAAACTAGTCCTCGCAGGTACAACTGAAATGTCATTATTATTTCTTAGGTTATAACCAGTTCGATCGTGCACCTCAGGCGGAATCAGTTCAGTTAGGTAATTCGGAGTAAGGCTGTTACGCATTTTGTAAAATAATATGAGTTTTTGTTTTTTACGTCTATCAGCGAGAGTTTCCCATTTCGTTTCCTCATTCAGTTTAGCTATACTGCATAATATGGTTGCACCAGTCACTATTCGTGCTGCCTCGACTTGTATTGCTTCAACAGATTTATTTTGCTCTAGGGTACAGTTATCCCAAATAACATTACCGTACTCTAATAATGGACGTATAAATGAAATGTAAATGCGTTCTAAAGATCTTCTGTCAAGAGAGAATTTCAAGCTTCTAAGTATACCTATTCGTTGCCAAGCACGAGTAACACTATTATCGATTTGAGAACGCCATTTGCCATCGTTATCGAAAGTTAATCCCAGATGCTTGTGGTTATCGACTTCTTGTATAATAATACTGTTCATAATTAGGTCTGGGTGTAAAGGTTTGTTAAGTTTTCGTGTAATTGTAAGGGTTTCAGTTTTATTAGGGTTAAAATCGACTAGCCATTGTTTTGACCATACGTCTAATTTAGTTAAGTCAGAGTTTAGAATACTGGCTGAGGTTAGTGGGTCGTCAACGATTATGTATAAACTAGTGTCGTCAGCAAATAACCTAATGTTGCTGTCAATGTCGGATACAATATCATTAATATAGATTAAGAACAATATCGGGCCTAAAATAGAACCTTGCGGGACACCAGCTTTAATGTGTGACCAGGTAGAGTTAGTGTTGTTTATGACAACGCGTTGTTTTCTGTTTGAACAAAACCATTTTAGGAGATTACCCCTAATACCTATTGATTTTAATTTGTGCATAAGACCTGTATGCCATACGCGATCGAATGCACTGGATATGTCGCAAAATACTACACGAATTTCTTTACCATCATCAAGGGCATGGCAGAAGGCGTCGAAGATAAACGTTAGCTGATTAATTGTTGAGTCGCCTGGTATGAAGCCGGATTGAAATTTTGTGAGGATACTATTCCTGATAAGATAATTAAGTAAAACTTTCAATATGCAACGCCCCATTATTTTACTTATACAACTAAGTAGGGAAATCGGTCTGTAGTTCTTTGGATTGGAAGGGTCTAACTTTTTGAAAACTGGGATGACATTTGCAAGTTTCCAAAGCTGAGGGTAATGCGAATGTTGTATGAGACGGGTAAAATAAACGAAAAAGGGTAGTGACAGTGCTCTTGCTCCTTCTAGGAGGAGACGTGGACTAATAAAGTCTGGGCCTGAGACTTTACTTGGAACAATTTGTGTTAAGACATCAAGTACGTCCTGATGAGTGAAGGTTATGTCAGATAGCGGTTCGTAGTTGGGGATATTTGCGTCAGGTATTTGTTTGTTGTTGTCGTTGACTGAAGATTGTTCGGAAAAGTAAGAATTAAGAAGCCGTGCCTTTTCGGAATCAGTTGATGCTTCTTCGCCTAGATGTAGTAGTGTTGGTATATTTGAATTAGGTTTTGTTCTTTTTAGTATTTGCTTTGCTAGTTTGAACCAGTTTTTTGCGTTTGTAGAATTGCTATTTATTTGTTGAATTAATTTGTTATGATATTCAGTTTTGGCTTTTTTTATTGCCTTTACTACGTCGTTCTTTATTTTTCTAAACTCGGTCCAGTGTTGGTCGGTGTTGAATTGCTTAGCTTTCTTGTGTATCCTTTTCCTTTGACGAATCAGTTTCCTAATATTATTGTGAAGCCATGGGACATCGCTTGGACGGATAGTTACGTACTTGTTTGGTATAGTGGCCGAGGTAGCGTCAATAATGACATTATTTATAGAGTTTGCAATCTTATCGATATCTATTTTGAAAGCAAAACTAATGTAAATCATTATAATCTTAAATAAATTTGCAAGTAAAAACATGATTTTGTTGGCTATAAACTCCCTTATATGAAGATTTGATCAAAAACAAATGCAAAACTATTTTAAATGATTTAAAGCTGAGTTACAATAGTTTCGCATTAAAAAAAGAAGAAGCTGTATGATGTACAATAATATGACACATTTTAGAATCTAGTTCTAATATTTTGTGACATTATAAAGGGTCAGTATCTGATAAGGATTATGTAAAAAAAACATTTTCAGAAAAAAAGTGTATTACAATAGTTTCGCGTTAAGCCCTCGGTGTGTGTGTTGAAGGCAAATGGCGTATAAAGAACGTCTTCATTTTTAACAATGGTGTACTTCGAATTTTGGATGATGTGATAACATGGCTTATTGTATTCAGAAATGATGTCTCGTATGCACTCGCTGGATAAATGGACTATTTTATGGACCAGTTTATTTCACATAAAAAACGTAACAACTTTGAGTAAAACTGTACCAAACTTTTCGAATATAAAGCCCACAATTTCTGCCATATAAGTATTCTTTCTAATATTATGTTCACATCAATAGTGTTGAATTACTGTCATGTACTATATGGTTGACATTGCTCGTGCCTAAAATGCGTACATCGTTGAAAAAATCACTTGATCATATCTCATCGATTTTCGATTATTTGGATCAAAGATGGCTGACCGATAGTCCTTAATAAAGTCCTGATTACTTGGAAAGTCAAATATAGATAGTAGACCTCAGTGACGTAGGAATGTTTCAAATAAAAGCACATGATAGACCATATATATGACGATCATTTTTTTTAATGGTAGATGCAGACACAAACATTGTCTTGGGTAGAACCAGTACTGTATACATCCAGCCATCCACGCATGATCCCACTCCAAACCACAGTAAGAATACACGAATATAAACTGTGACACACGTGTTACAACACATGGTAGATCATATATTAATTAATCAACGGTAAACAAAATATCGCTGTCTGCACTATATAAAAGGTGTGTCAGTTTATTTGTATTTAAATAATTCCCATTATGTTACTACAAATAAACTTTCGAGCGCTTAAATCGTAAAAAAGTACTACTGCTGAATGTGAAGCAATACTTGAACATCATGGACCTTCCATGCCTTAACGAAAACATTTTAATCAGTAATGGTCAATAAATTACCGAAATTACCGAAATTACGATAGTCTAGCTACGCGCATGAAGGCATAAAATGCAAATGTATCTTGACCCCGACCTCAGTTCGAGCAATATATTATATCAATCGTGAATGCTCGGCCAATCCTGTTCAAAATCGAGTCTAGATCAACCACATCTGCGACGCTTGCTTGTTTTCAAGACAAACGTCTAGAACAGCCCTCCTGAACAAAGTTTAATTTTTGCCGATACACTGGTAAGGTTTTTGATTGGCTGAGACAGGATCACCTGCTATCCAAGATATACAGAAAAGCAGAAAGACAATACCATTATATACTCAGTTGCAAAAGAAAGTGGACACTGAGTTTTATTTAGATTTAGTTGTATAAAGTTTCTTTAGAATTAAATTGACAAATTCCAAAATGTTTGGTACCAAAGTTTTTATCATTTCATTGTCAATATCATGTTGTCATTTGTTTTTCAATAGGTTGAATCATTAAGAGACTGTCTCTTGATAAAGATGAGAGGGTGTAAAGTAAAATTGTCAAAGTGTCCAGTTTCTTTTGCAACTGAGTATATATAAACAAAGAGGGAAACTTCATCAGTATATCGACGAACTAAATGCGGATGGTCAGAAATACTTTAATACAAATTACGGTCGCGTGGTTCCGGTTTCAACGTTGTTTCTGCACAACTGGTTAAGACATTTGAATTAACAAATCAAGCGTCGAAGATGATCAAGACTATGCAAAAGCTTGATATTATGTTACCCGGAAGGCAACGACACAGAAAACAGTGAACCGTTGTTTAGCTGTTGCTATGTAAACAATATGGCCGCAAGCCACTCGTGTTGATGTATATTTTGCGTTGAATGTTAGTAGTATAGAAAGTGGGGTTTCTGGTCAATCCCACCCACCCCACCCCAACCCCCCACCATGAAGACACCATCAAATGTGCTTCCTGCAGCTTGCAAATCAATATTAAAACTGTTTAAGAAAACTGTCAGAGTAACTTCCAGCCAGTTTCAAACCAGAATGGCATATTGCTTTTAAAGTCAGCCAACAGGGGAAAATTTTACCAGAAACCCCACTTTCTATACTAGTCGTAGCTAGGTTTCCAATCAGCATACACAATTAACAAACCAATATTATTATTTTAAACCCTGGCGAAATGACTGGTGAATTGCTCCCCTATGCAAGTGGCTATGCAAGTGGCTATGCAAGGGACAAAACGACGGAAGTGGATAATAAACCTCAAAAACGGTTACTCATGTTCCAAGCCCGAAAGTTAACGTTCCAACATGATAACAACACAAAGAAATATAAAAAGATCGGACAGGGAAAGTAGCATTCAAGGAGGACAGTCAACTACAAAACACAGAAACAAACACGCAAACAGACAAACAAGATGACAAAAGCAATAATAAATGCAAACGACATCACAAACACAAAAGAGTTGACAATAGGGCTACCGCCTTGGAACGGTCAGTGGCAAAGTAGGCCACTGTGGGGGGGGGGGGAGTTAAACCGGTTCTAGGGTGCACCAAACCTCACATTTACCCTACTATCATCCCATTAAAACAGAACAGTGTAAATAAAGAAATCCCCGCCATGATATAAAGAAATCCCCGCCATGATCTAATCTCTAACCAACAAGGCAGCATCAATAGGCAATATAAGCAAGACACAAATATGCTCGTGTAAATATAATACAAAAAAACAATAGCCCAGAAAGCCACAAAGAAGGTACTCAATGACTTGGCAGAAGCCAGAGCAGTAAGAGAATAAACCATTAAGGGCACGACAAGAAAGAGCATGGACAAACATCAAACGCCACCGTCCCAATGGGCTTTAGGTAGGCGTCATCATAGGGTCCACAGCCTCTCCGGTCATTGTACAATTAAAGAGGAAAACATAGTGGCGAACTGTAAAAGGGTCCACCACCAAGCATGCAGTACGTTGCAAAATGATAGGGTCATAACCTCTTTTGCTAAACTTTTTAACAAGTTTAACAAGTGATCATGACCAAGAATCTTACGAAGTTTATAAATCACATCACCATAGAAGTCAGGTTGTGATAGTCCTTGTCGCAGAAGAGTCCTTAAATTACTTTTATATTTGGAAAGAAGATCAGGGTTACGATAATAACATTTTGCAAAGGTTTTACGAAGTTTATGGTAACGGTAACCCTGATTGAGTAACTTTTTAGTTATACAAAGATTACGAATATTAAAGTCCTCAACTCGAGTACAAGCTCTAGAAAAACGAATAAGTTGAGACACATACACCCCATAAGAAGTTGCTCGGGGAACATCCCCATCCAAGTGGGGATAATTAACAATGTCAAAATTAAAATCATCTCTCTTGTCATAGATTATGCTAATTATTTTACCATTTTCAATCGAGAGATCTAAATCAAGAAAAGAAGCGTTATTATCAGATATATTAGCTTTGTTAAGCTGAAGTTCTTTAGGATAAATATAATTAACCATAGTTGGAAAGAAAGGGTTGTCAATGTTCAATATGTCATCCAGATACCGAGAGATGTCATTAAAGGCTTCAATAACATCTGCCTGGGTACCTGGTGAAACACTCAACATGAAATCCCGTTCATAGCAAAATAAGAACAAATCTGCGACAAGTGGTGCACAGTTCGTACCCATAGGGATACCAACAATTTGTCTATAAACGGTGGTTCCATACCTGACGAAAATATTATCTAATAGGAAGATGAGTGCTTCACAAACTTCATAGCAAGTCCACATAGTATAATTGTCTAAACTGCCGTTAGTAAAAAACGCTTTTATATTATTACATGCCAAAAATGTAGTATTTTCTCTAGCGAATGTTTTTTGAATAAGAGAAATTAGATTGTCTTTAATAAGGTGATGTGGTAAGGTTGTATATAGTGTAGAGAAGTCATAAGTGCTTATTGATGAAACTTGACCTTTATTGAAAATTTTATCAAGAACGTCTCCTGAATTTTTTATAGACCAAAATAAATTAATCCCAGAGTGTTCATAAGTTTTATCACAATATAGTTTAACGTGATCTTTAACGGCAGTAAGACAATAAGTTAAAAGTTTGGAGATGTTTGTTGTGGTGCAGGCACTAGAATTCGAAATAAAGCGAGCCTTATATGAATTTTTATGTAATTTAGGAATCCAGTACATAGTAGGCAGTTTATTTTGCTTATCGTTTACACCAGCCTTGAAAGTAGTGCACCGAGTGATATGTGCGGAAACAACATCATCCTCAGTAGAATTAACTGGAGTATACGAATTGGTGCTGCCGAGTTCCAGAGATAAAACATTGACGTAATGTAGGCGTCAAACAATAATTACATTATTAGCTGCTTTATCTGCAGGAACTAAAACAAATTTATTATGAAATTCCTGAATCCCGATTTTAAATTACGAAAGGAAAACCTAGGTCTCGGAGGAAGTAAAGAGGGGTTAGCATTTTAAAAGTTAATACGTGTATCTATAATTTTCAAAATTGACTTTTTCCAAGTAGAAAGTGAGTTTGGGTCCGCATGTTCTCTACGACACCATTTGATACTGAAATCTTCAATAGAGTGGGCGATCTGGGCACGACAGGCATTAAAATCAATAGTTGAAGGTAATCTATATTTAGGACATTTCGAAAACAAATGCCGAATACGTTTATCAATAATATCAAAATTACCAGTGACGTCATGACCTGCTGGAGCATAGCCAAATTTTGATGTGTTGCATTCACATTCCTTAGGAGTTTTATGTACTATATCAAGGTCAGAAACTATTTTGTTGCAGTTAAAAATAATATTCCTATAGGCTTTTTATACTAATAACAAATTACAGGACTTTCGGAATTTTTGAAATATTTTGGGATAGAATCTCTCGAAAAATACTAGGCATGTCAATGAAATCAATAGCTTTATTAATATATAGTAGTTTTAGAAAATGCCTGACGTGATCAGACTCCTTGTCAATATGGGGTCGGAGAACATGTTGTGTATAGCTTTCAACTATGGAAGCAGTGTTATACAAGGGATCTGTACGAATGAAAATTGTGTCGGCTTCGAAATGGACAAAGAGGTAAGCCGTGAAAGCATAGAGTGCTTTCCAGACTGTTTAAAAATAGTATGTAAATCAGCGACAGAAATAAGTACACGCGAATTACGTTTGATGCTACCATGAGACCTAGATTTACGCTTTCGGATAGAAAATGTAGAAAAAATGTCAATATTAGGATCTTTAGAAATATTTCCTTCTTGATAAATATTGTCATTAAGGTCGAGTGGATACGGTGTCTGTAAGTTTTTCATCCACTTAAGTTCTGCAATATGTCTAGCTTTTATTTTAAAGCTTTTAGTAGCATCATTATCAAAAAATATATATTCAACCGGTTGAACAGTTACGTTATTAAAATTATGACCTGACTGACGAAAGTGTTGGTACAAGTAATTTTTTAACTTTTAGGATTACTTGTATTATATTTGTGTTAACGAAATCGAACTTTTAAGGATCGACCTGTTTGTCCAACATATTGTATACCGCGACTGGGTGCACATAAATGACGTAAGATGTACGTCAATCAACATTTGAAGCTAGACATACATTAAACAATCTACCATTAACAGCTGATTTAATGGTGACTTGCAAGATAAATAATTGCAACAACTGCATCTCTTAGTATTGCACTTATTAATAGAGGGAAACACCCTGTGCCTTGAATGAACTAAATGATTTCTGAAAGGAGACTTTATATGGTATTTACTCAAAACAGGTGATCGTAGAGGAGTTACGGAAACTTTCGAGCCATTATTAAAAATCCTAGTAATATTATTAGAAGGAACATGAAACGAGGTTGCCGAATGAAGATTTAAAGGTGTAAGGCGTACATATGGTTTATAGAGTAATTTTATGGAATTTGTATCGATGACGCAGAGTGTAACCGAAGAGGTGAAAGAATTATTTTTTAGTTTTAACTAATAGACTCATAATTGTTAATTTGGAGAGTAATACCATTCTGCGAAAAGCGAAATAAGGGCCAATTAGTATTTATTAGAGATACGAAATAGAATCGTAACAAAGATCCATAAGAAATAATATTAGTAAACTTACGGACTGTTAAAAGTGGTCCACAACTCGACATCAGTGTCTAATACAAGATAATGAGGAAAGTTAAGGAATCCCCAGTTACATGGCCAAAATGTCGATAAGCACAAAACCTTCAACACGATATATGAAACACACGTGTATAAGGAAAAAATGGATCAATGAATATCATACAATCCCTGTAGGATGTAAAAATAACAATATTGATTGGATGTACGGGGAGACATTTTACGGTCGCTATACGGCACAAACTACACTATTGTGCCATAAAAAGAAATATAAAAAGATCGGACAGAGAAAGTAGCATTCAAGGAGGACAGTCAACCACAAAACACAGAAACAAACAGACAAGCAAGAAGGCAAAAGCAATAATAAATGCAAACGACATCACAAACACAAAGACTAATTTCACAACGCAAAGGGAAATTATCTTATTCATCGCGGTCTTCTACAGTAAAGTATGAGATGAACTCAAAAAGATCAGTGGATGCTATATTATAGTCCACAACGCTCGAACCATTATTTGCAGTATAAGTTATATTCCCTTCTTTGTCATCAAATAATCGGCCATTTAAGATGTGCATATCAAACAAACAGCAACATTCAGTAAGCAAAGTGCCATAATTATTGTATCTGATGTCTTTATTGTTTCTAGGTAAGCTGAATGTATTCCCCGTATATGGAGTATCACCAAATATATTATCTAAACAATACTTTCATTTGGGGAGTCGTTGTGGAGGGTATGTGGCGGTGGGGCCGAGAAATGATCGAGAACAGGATGTGGACGTGGTACCGCGATTGAAGACAGCAGCCCACAACTAAAGAACACATTTATTTAGTTATTTATTTGGGGTGATGGGGGTGGTGGTTTAGGAGTGGGAAGGGTGAGAGAAATTTACAGGCTTGCCATTGTTTCATTGATGTATGAAGTGAGTTTTGAAATATATGAAGCTGCTTTAACAACTTTAACGAGAAACTCTTAGTTAAAAAGAAGTGATCGTTTGGATGAAATGAAATACAGAATTATGAAACTGTCCTTGATGATACTGATAATACTGTCCTTGATGATACTGATAATACTGTCCTTGATGATACTGATAATACATGTCGAACTTCTTTGAAGTTTCAGAGATATATGGCTAGTGGGTATTGAAATAAATGGACTTGACAAAAAAACAAAAATCACAATAAATTCTATGTCGAAAAGGGGCTAAACTACAATATTCAAGTCAAGTCATGAATTTTTATTTCATAATTTAGGCCACCGGCTCATCATAAGAAACAAGTTAAACAGCATAATAACATTATTATACATTACATGGATGAAGATATATGAATACAACATGTTTGTAATAATTTCAGATTACAAATATAGAATGTATAAACAAATTATCTAATATCTACTAAACATTCCTCATGTAAACTCTATATTTATCTAATTCAAGAAATTGTTATCGATAATCAGTTTACGTTTTTCGTTTGATCTATATATAAATGTTGCAATGGATAAGATATCTTTAGTATTTGTACTGACATAAGTTGATAAAATATATTCAAAGAGCTGTCAACCAGCCAATGTGCTCTGAAAAATAGAATTCGATATTCTTCATATGCTCAATTATAAAGTGAAATTCATCTTCAATTATTGATAGCATAACATAAAGGACACAACCTCATATTTCTTTCTATATTTAAGTGTCTACCCTTCAATAGCTAAATTATGACAAGAACATCGAAATCTAGATAGAGAACTTCTTAGTATATATGACATTTCCATAGAGAGATATTGTTTATATATGGAGTTATGGAACATCAATATCTGAGTGTCCTTGGTCATACTGAAAATACATGCCAAGTTTAATTGATGTATGACATGTAGCTATTGAAATACCTGTACTTGCCGAAATTGTTTAACCAGAAAAAGGGCCATAATTTTGCTAAAATGCAATACAGTGTTATGGAACATATGTCTTCCAGCACTAATGCTACTGAATACATATTCCAAGCTTTACTGAAGTTTTATTGATAATTTACAAGCACCTATTGCAATACAAGGACTTACCTAAAAAAATAACCAGAAAAAGGTACATAGCTTTGCTTAGATGCAATACAGAGTTATACTATGGAGATGTGTCTACTAGTGCTGTTGATAGTTCACGCTTTACTGAAATGTTATTGTTGTACGACTTGCAGTTATTAAAATGCATCTACTTGCCAAAATACTTTAACCAGAAATTCAAAGTAAGAAAATTACCACACTTATGCTTAAATGCAATACAGAGTTTTGGAACATGTGTCTTACCAATGCCCTCAATGTACTGAGCACATATTCCAAGTTTCAATGACCAGTGGCTAGTGAAATAATTTAACATGGCAGACAATTAGAAACCAACGTCGACGCTGACGTTGAGTACAAACGTTGAGTACAACAGTTCCCCCTTATCCCCAAGAAAATAAAATGGTCGGTCCCTTAACTATCCACAAGAATGGTATATAACTTTCTACAAACATGTTATTACAAATCGTGGGTTCAACGCTGTACTGTTATATCTTTTTTATTGATATGTAGTGAACAACAGTTGCGTTGAATATCTTCTTTATTGATATGTAGTGAACAACAGTTGCGTTGAATATCTTCTTTATTGATATGTAGTGAACAACAGTTGCGTTGAACCCTCAAAATGTTAGGAAGGGCGTCCAAACAGTGTCGTTTGTTCATTGACCATATTGATCTCGTAGTCGTGGGGACCTCGCAGTGAGGTATTCTGCTCGATAACTTCCTGAACTTGTTTTATAACCGCAGCCTTCTTCTCCTCATCAACTTTGTCGTCTATGTGAACGTTAATCTTTCCGTATATATGTCCACACCCTTTAACGTGGTCCAGCCTAAAATATCGGAAATAAATCAGGTTGACATACTCATAAACTAATAATAGAAGTCCATTACGTGGTCCAAGTATTAACGTTCATACCCCCCACCCAACCCCTTCTCTAAGAAGCGAAAACGGGATTGGCTTAAAAAGTTTGCATATTTTAACATTTAATAGGTAATTTTAAACAGGTTATCGCATTTTTACAGTAAACAAAGTTTTTAAACGTGTTTTATTGTCGAAATAATCGTGCTAATATAAGCTTCCCCATCGCTTAATGGAATTAAAGCGGGACCACGTAAGGCTAAACATTATGAATTGTTATTTTAAAACGGTTCATCAACACATAATAAAGTCACTATCTTAGATTGTTTTGAGTCGCCCCAGATTTAGGAATGATAAATTCTATATAGGAATCCGGAAACCGTGCCTTATTGCTTACCTTAAACGAGTTGTCGGTTTCTTTAGCATGCTCCAATGATTAACGTCGATACATGGAACCACCCGGTTAATGCCCCCGTCCGAGGAAGACGCTTGTGGAAGTTGTCTCTCCTAAGAACACACCGACGAAACTCACTGAGGCCAGTACGGTTCGAAATTGTGGTCTCCGGATTCAAAGTCGAAGTGCTATATGCACTGGACAATCGCGACACAGTATTAACAAAACATAGCGTCTGTAGTTCGACTTAATTGTATGGTGTGTTGTTAACTTACACCGCACAAGTCAATGCGGTGAAAGAAACGCCTATGTTAGAAATCCGCAAAAGGGTGAAACGAACGGGTATCCATGCATCGGTTTGTAACAAAAGTGTTGATGGACGGGAAAAAGAAGAACTTATTATTTTATACATTTTGTTTAAAAAAAAAAGGTCACCTGTTTTTCTCACCAAACTAACCATTGTTACATTGTGGAAGCATAGGCGTCTCCGTGGCCAAATAGTTAACGATGTTGCGTTGTAAACCTTCGCCTCTCACTGCTGCGGGTTCGAATCCCAGTGGGAGCTCGACTTGTAAGTGAGAAAGTGTCGATTCTTACGGATGGCGGGAGGTGTACAGTACTGGTTCTACCCAGGAAAAATCGACCGTCATATATAACCTTACATGTGAAAGAAAATGACGTAAAACACGATACAAACAAACAAACAAACAACCATTGTGGAAGCGTACTTACATGAGAAGTTTATTTGCCAGTTCCGGAGCCATCCTCTGAGTGTCGGCTTTAGTTTGCTTTTCAATCGCCGTTCTGGTAATACTCTGATTATAAAGACCTCTCACTTCAAACAAAAGCTTGTCAAGGACTGTAAACAAAGGTTGTCCAGCGTTGAAGTCACGCCTGCATTTAACATCGACCAGTAATGATTCTATGGCAACTACAATGTTATCAATAAGTTTAGTTTCAAACTGGTACGACACTGCCTGATATATTGTAAATTCACAAGGCGCGTTCTCTTGTTCTTGAACAGTTTTTGGATTAGGACTGCTAGTACACACGTGATCATCTGTATGAGCTTGGAGTGTAGTCGAACGTTTCATGCTTCTAGTTGTAACTCGATCTGATGCTAATGCCAAAGCTGTACCAGTCGTAGTAATGCTTGTAGATCCTCTAGGACTGGACAGCGATGACCTCTGTGTACTTACTGATTGTGGTAATACTGAACTCTTAGTAGGATGGAGCTGGATATCTCGTACACGCCCACTGGCAGTCACTGCTCTTTGTTTTGCGGCTGGTTCTCCCGAAAACAGTGGTCGTACATTTGATACTAGTGAGGAGTGTGTCAGCTTAGCTGGCAAAAGCGCAGTTTGTTTGTGAACATCAAAGTTAATATGGATAGAAAACTCTCGAACAACTTTTTGCACCGTGGCATGTAAATCTTCCAGCGCCGTATTGGCTATATGGTGGTCTGGTCTGATGGCAATGACTATGTGTTGCAGCCCATGATTGGGAGTAAGAAACTTAGATGTTGTATCTGCTACTTCTTCTGACGTTACTTTATCCAAAATCAATCTGAGATTCGTCTCGAATTTCTGAAATTATATTAAAGATTTAGTATTTCTTCTTTCTTTTTTTTATTGAAAATAAATATATCTGGATCTAATTTTATAATGTTACTTTCCCATCTGTTATTTTCAAGCACCAAAGTAACGATGTGTTGTTTATATTCGTTTGTTTATAGGCGATACATCTGGATTTTCATGGTGATCTATGGTTACGACCTAAATTTGTCTAATAATGATATGTCTTATTCTAATGGGTCTAAACATAATGTGAGCCCTAACATGACCACTTTCTTTTACAAAGAAATGCATTTTGCACAGTAATATGTGCTGTTTGGTTACACTGCATGGTTTATTTAAGCACTTTACGCTCGATCATTTTATTATGAGTTGGATTTCGATTTTCAAAAATCAATAGGCCATAGGCCCGTAAGTTATTACAAATGCAGTTATGCATAGACATATGACATAGCAATAAACGTATTTACAGAAGTATTTACATGAACATTATTCTGTTATAAACGTAATATTATATCAGCCGTATTCCTAATTAATACAAATAACGGAGAAGGTGGTACTATTGTGATGTTACAAAGTATTGCAAAACATTTCGAACATAATTAATACAACAATCCCAAAGTGTTATTGCCCCACAAAGTCATCAGGATTGGTGATTTGGTCAGTCCATACCCAACGCGCTCACTGCATCCGTACGGCAACATCCGTAACATTTGCATTTATAAACATCTCGTACAACTCCAGAGTGTACAACTCCATAGTATCATTTCAAAGAAGTGTTTTGTTTAATTACTTTAATGTAAGGGGTCACTTTTACCTGCATATCATTGGAACATGCCACCACAACAACACACACTGCACATAAAGACTCGGCTTCTGGTTTCAGAACCTCCTGGTTTACCGTTGTAGACATGCATTCCTTTCTAACCACGAGTTGCTTTGTGAAATCCTCGTCTATAAGCGAATTATCTCCGACTATGTGTATTTCCGGGTGATTGTCGGATACAGTTTGAGTCATTAACAGTATAGCTTCTCTTCTAGCTTGCGTGCTAGTATCTTGTTCCAGGGACAATAGATGTGGAGATTTGAATTCATAATCTGCCAAAATAAGTATAAAATAAATTTCAGGTAATATATGTATTTGATTTTATTGTAATGTATTTAATTGTGAGACATATTTGGCATGAATAAAATGTTTTATTTGTTATGCCCCACTTGGTGGAAGGCACATAGTAATCACACTGTCCGTCCGTACGTGCGTCCGTCCGTCCGAAATCGTGTCTCAGCCATTCCTCGGAAACTACTGAAGGGAATTTCGTAAATCTTCACACAAATGTTCATCACTATAAGAAGGTGTGTCGCGCGTAAGAATCATGACCGTAGGTCAAAGGTAAAAAAATCATGAACAAATTAATGTCTCAGTCATTACTTGGAAACTACTGAAGAGAGTTGCGTCAAACTTCACACACGTGTTTATCACATTGAGTAGGTGTGTTGTGTGTAATATTCAAGGTCAAGTTCATACTTGCTGGTCAAATGTAAAACAATCGTAAACAAGTCATGTCTCAGCCATTACTTGGAAAGTACTGAAGGGAACTGCGTCAAACTTCAGACAAATGTTCATCCCGATGTGAAGGTGTGTCACGTGCAAAAATCATGTCAGTGCCTCAAAGGTCAAGGTCACAGTTGGAGGTCAAACGTCAACAAATCGTAAAAAGAAATAATGTCTCAGCCATTACTTGGAAACTCTGAAGGGAGTTTCGTCAAACTTCACAAAAATGTTTATCACAATGAGAAGATGTGTCCGGCGCAAGAATCATGTCAATGCCTCAAAGGTCTAAGTCACAGTTGGAGGTCAAATGTCAAACAATCATTAAAAAAGTCATGTCTCAGCCATTACTTGGAAAGTACTAAAGAGAACTGCCTCAAATATCACACAACTGTTCATCCCATTAAGTAGATGTGTCGCGCACAAGAATCATGCCAGTGGCTCAAAGGTCAAGGTCACACTTGGAGGTCAAAGGTCAAAACATTGTAAAAAAAAAACTCATGTCTCAGCCATGACTTGGAAACTACTGAATTGAGTTGCGTCAAACTTCACACAAATGTACATCACAATGAGAACGTGTGTCGCGTGCAAGAATAATGTCAGTGCCTCAAAGGTCACGGTCACAGTTGGAGTTCACACAAATGTACATCACACTGAGAACGTGTGTCGCGTGCAAGAATAATGTCAGTGCCTCAAAGGTCCAGGTCACAGTTAGGGGCCAAAGGTAAAACATCGTAAAAAAATCATGTCTCAACTATTACTTGGAAACTTCTAAAGGGAGTTTCGTCAGACTTCACACAACTGGGAGCTCGACTTGTATGTGAGGAAGTGTCGATTCTTACGGATGGGGGAGGTGTACAGTACTGGTTCTATCCAGGAAAAGTGGGTGGTCTGCCTCCACCACAAAAAAATCGACAGTCATATATGACCTTACATGTGTTGAAAACGACATAAGAAACCATGCAAACAAACAAAAAGAACAAAATGTTCATCACATTGAGAAATTGTGTCACGCGCAAGAATCATGTCAGTGCCTCAAAGGTCACGGTCACAGTTGGAGTTCAAAGGTCATTTTTTCATGTCAGCCATTAGTCCAAAACTACTGAAGGGAATTACATCAAACTTCATACAAAATTAATGTTCATCACAATGAGAATTTGTGTCTTGTGCAAGAATCTTGCCAGTGGCTCAAAGATCAAGGTCACACTTGGAGGTCAAAGGTCAAAACATTGTAAAAAACACCTCATGTCTCAGCCATGACTTGGAAACTACTGAATTGGGTTGCGTCAAACTTCACACAAATGTACATCACAATGAGAATGTGTGTCGCGTGCAAGAATAATGTCAGTGCCTCAAAGGTCACGGTCACAGTTGGAGTTCAAAGGTCATTTTTTCATGTCAGCCATTAGTCCAAAACTACTGAAGGGAATTACATCAAACTTCACACAAAATTAATGTTCATCACAATGAGAATTTGTGTCTTGTGCAAGAATCTTTTCAGTGCCTCAAAGATCAAGGTCACAGTTAGGCAGATGGTTTGCAGTGGGAGCATCCGTGTTCCATGGACACATTTCTTGTTTATACTTACGTCACGTGATTACATGTATCACGTGGTTCTGTTTATATGGTGAGATTTATTAATAATTATTTTGGAATGATATTGCAATATTACCCCACCTACCCTCTGAAATATTTTAAGTATGTAAACAATGTTTATGTTATTTCCGATAAACAATTACTTCCATTATAATTATACGTTGTTTTTTTTTGGGGGGGGGGGGGGGGGGGGGTTGTTGTTGTTTTCTTTTGTTGCTGTTGTTGTTTTATATTATGTGTTCAAAACTTTCAATATACAACAATACTCATCTTTTATTTTACGTTATGTAATATTCCTACCCAGAATACGATTCATGCGTTCCGCAATACTGAGTATTCGTCTCTGGAAGTAATACCGTCTTGGAAAACACTCGTTCGGGACGACAAATCGTCTGTAAACAATTTGATCCATAGTAGCTTCAGTTCAGTGTTGTTAACCTTTAAGACAAAACATTTTTACAGATACTTTTGTGTGAACTTTCAACAAAACTCTTCATACTATAAATGCGGTTTAATGTGAAACTTATAAATAGTCATTTTTCATAGCTGATAAAGCATAAGTACAAATTCTACATGTTTTCTGTTTAGGTACCGACCATTTGATTTGTGTGGGGTGGGGGGGGGGGGGCTGGGGGGGTAGGGGGTGGGGGGGGGGAAATTGTTGGAAAAATATAATCTGGCTCTGAGTCCAATTAGAGGAAAAAAATCTGGCTCCCTCTTCAGTCAATAAGATATTTTAATGTAGATCTACTTCATCAGTCACTGGATTCAACATGGATATGTTTAACCACAATCTGGCTACATCCACAACTAATCTGCTCAGAAGTTTATTTAAATCTCAAGTTGAAATGAGTTGTAGAAGACAGTGATAGTATTCATGGTTGTAATAAATGTGATGTGCATAGATCATGGTAGTAATACATGTGGTAAATATTAGTCATGGCAGTTATAAATGTAGTATACACTGGCAATGGTGGCAGTAAATGTGTTGTATAAAGTGTTATAAAGTGATCATGGTAGTAATTTGGTATACATTGATCATGGTAGTAATGAACATGATATTCATATAAAGGCATGGTTATAATTAATGTGGTATACATAAGTCATGGTTGTAATAAGGCCATTATTTTTTGATAATTTGTTTTACGAACCCACATACGACAAAACGAAATTAGGTATTTTATTTTTCTATAGGGACTTTGATAGTTTATTTTTTATTTTTTTCCCTTCCTCCTACAGCTATTCTCTGTCTTGATGGTTCTTAAAAATAATAAAAAATAATGGCCTAAATGTGATATACATTGGTCATGGTAGTATGTAAATATTGCAATCCTGTGAGGGTGACAGTGAACATTTGTCAACCTTCTAAGGCTATTTATTTTATTATACTGAAAAATATGTTTGAAAAAGATATTTGATTCTGCTAAATATTCCTTTGAGATACATGGTCACTTCTCTCTGTTCAAAATCACTATTCTCAGCACCTAGAAAACATATTTTGGCAGATGGTTCTTTATGTTCTTTCGGAATCTTCAGCTGTGAACTCACGAGTAAACTTCAAATCATCTTTAGAAAGTTGTGCAAACTGTGTCAGCCATTTTAGTAAATGTTCACTTTTTCATTTGTGTTACAGTTATGCTAAGACACACTTTTCAGCATTGGACATCCCAATACATAATTATAAACTTGTTTTGACTTCACAATCATAAAATAGTATTATACTGGGGTGACATTACAAAAAAATACTATTATTCAGTGACTCACTCCACATTATAAGCGATATGCGATATTACAAAAATGGGAAAATAACAGTCTTTGAACATTGAAGTCTTTGAACATTGAACATGGATGTTTGACACGAGGTATATTATTAATAAATATGGTATCTGTGGTCATGGTAGTAATAAATGTAGTATGCATAGCTCATGGTAGTAATACATGGGGTATTCAGTGGTCATGGTAATAATGAATGAGGTTACCCGGTGGTCATGGTAGTAATACATGTGGTATTTAGTCTTAGTAGTCCAGTACTAAATGTGATATACAGTGGTCATGATAGTAATACTTGTGATATACAGTGGTCATGGTAGTAGAAAATGAGGTAAAGAGTAGCCATGACAGTTATAGATGTGATGTACTTTGGGCATGTTAGTAATCAATGTAGTATGCAGGGGTCATGATAGTATTACAATACAAGGGTCCTGGTACTTATGCGATGGACTTTGTGAATATCTTCAACAAGTAAATGGACTTAAGAAGCAGCTTCAGCCACATGCAATACCAGGTTACAGACAAAGCCATGCACTATATGCCAGTGTTAATAAGAATGATATGGAACATGGTAGTCATTGCCCAGTACAAAACGACCCCCTACCAAACAAAACATCCAATCAATTCATAATTCAGAAGAGCAAAACGGGGCTCACATAGAAAGCAGACAAGTACAAGCATAACTAAATATTAACACCAGTACATGAAATTCTATCCACCAAATATGGAAAGATCCATATTAAGCAAAAGAGCTGTCGAAAGGACAGCATTCTCCACTATTCAAGGTCAATTTTAAACAAGGTCACTGACACTTCTGTCTCACCAACCATGGTGTCAGTTCATTCACAAGATCAAGTCTTAATTGTGGAGGTTAATAGGTGGTGGCGACTGGGGTGAGGGTGTAGGGGTGCGGGGGTGGGGGTGTCAGTGAACATATATACCAAATATCAAAGCAAGACCTTCAATACCCCAGAAAGAATATGAACTTGAAGAGGGTGGGGAGGGGAAGTGAAATGTTACTGAATAGGAAAAAACACAGAAATAATACAATATTTACATTGGAGATGGGGGTTGAGAGGAGGGTGTTGGGAAGGGGATGAAAGAGAACAGGATGGATGCAGACATGGTAACTGAAGAATATAATAAATATTTGTCTATCTGGGGTGATGGTGGTGGTGGTGCAGGAGTGGGGAAGGTGTGGGGTTTATGGGGCTAATGGTATATACAGGCTTGCCATAATAAATGTTATTGGATGTATGCAGTGGTTTTATTGAAATATATGAAGCTGCTTAAAATACTTTAACTGAAACTCTAAATTGAAAAAGAAAATATCATCTGGCTAAAATGAAATAAAAAGTTATGAAACATGATTATGTCTGTAGTGATGACACTTGTCAAGCTCCTTTGGCTGAGATATATGGCTAGTGGGTAATTGAAATAAATGGACTTGCCAACAAATAAAAGTTGTATTAATAATTCACAATCACCTATTGAAATAAAGGACTTGCCTAAAAACTTTAACTAGCATTTTGAAATACAGAATTAATATGGAAGATGTGTCTACTAGTGCCCTTGATATTCCCAGCTTTACTGAAGTTTTGTTGATGTACGACTTTAAGTTGTTTTACTGAAGTTTTGTTGATGTACGACTTTAAGTTGTTAAAATAAATGGACCTTGTCAAAAAAAGAACTTTAACTAGAAATTTAAAGTATATAAAAAAACATGCTTTTGCTTAAAATGCCATACAGAGTTATGGAACCTGTGTCTACCAGTGTCCTTGATGGTACTGGTGATATATTTCAAGTTTCACTGACCAGTGGTTGCTGAAATAACAGGACTTGGCTAACAACTGAAAACCAACCTGACGACGCAGATGTTGAGTAGATCTACAACAGCTCTTCTTATTCTACGAATAGTAAAACTTTAAAAAAAAATTATTCTGGCTTTCAAGTTCACGAAAAAAAAATATTCTGGCCAGTGTATTGGGCGAAATAAAAATCCCGGCTTTCAAGAAATGAAAAAAAAAATTCCGCCTCAAAGGAAAATCCCCCCCCCCCCCCCCCCCCCCCCCCCCACCACCCCCCCACCCCGATGAATCTTTCAATATGTAAGTGTTACCTACACGTTATTTACACGTTATTTAGATCTTTTCGTACACAATAGTTCAATGAAATATGATATAACTAAAACGATACTAAAACAACACTGCGTGAATGTGAACTAAACATGAGCAACATTACTAATTAAATAGTTTCAAAATGTTTGAAATTGTCTAATAAACAAAAAGTAATAGCATTATGCTATTTGTTTGAGTCCTGTGCGTTGACCATACCGTAAGCATCGAATGGCGTATACAGTACTGATTCTACCCAGGAATAAAACAAGCAAACAATTGACAAATTGACAAATAAAGCCATTTTACTGACCGTTAGAAATAATCCTTCCAAACCTTCGAGGGTAAAATATGTATTTAACATGGTATGTAACATAACATGTTCTAGTCAGTAATTTGTTATTATAAATCATTTTAAATAGTACTTGTTCTTTTTTTGTAAAGTTGGCGAAATGCGCGCAAATTTTTCCGTCAGTGGAAAACATGGTTTCATATATAAATATATTTTTAGAATAGTATATATATCTAAATATACTATTCTAAAAATAGATAAATCATGTATCTCGGAAATGCCATTTTACCTTAATCATAATCCAATCGGAACAACCTCGTCGGATTCCGTCACTCGGAATATACATTTACCGAGTACGGAAATTGGCGTAGATATACCATTTTATAATCTAATTTTAAATGAGTTATTTTCGTATAAAAGGCTTCTTCGTAGTTGTTATATACGTCATTGATGAAAATACCCATTGCGTCTTTTCAAATCTCGTGTTGTCATGTATGCATGATTTGCGTAAATAAAAGATATGGGAAATCAGACTATCCTAAATGACGAAGCATGACGGGATTGGGCGACTAGTTACGTTAACGCCTAAAGTAATTTAATTGGTATCGATTTCCGTTTCGTTTACATCGATAATCCGCATAATATGAATAAGGCACTGCCTCATGGCGAGCGTCGGTTTAAGTAAATAAAATGGTTAAATGATTATGTTGTAAATTACTCGTGTTGTAATACCTTATAACATAGGGATTTTCTAAACCCAGTTCTAATGTCACTCAAAACCAAATCAAACTTCGATTGTTGGATGCTTTCACTTGTGCAGCACGTGTCAGGTGAACTTGAATAAGCGATGATCAGTTATAATTATGTATGCATACCTTTTATGAAACTTCTCCAGGATGATCCAATCTATTTCTATTTCCTTTGTAAATGCCTTCAGCTGGCAGCAATGATCAGGTGGGATGGAATAGGATTGATCACTACAATAATGTGTGCAATGCCTCAGTTGTCTGTTCACGTGTATTACTTACTTGCACAGTGTGTTTTATTTTTCAAATCATTCATAACATATGTATTATATTATAAAATACATCATTCATAAAAGTAGATAATATTGACTACATCTATTGTAACAATGGTTATTATACCAATATACTCTTTTATATAATTATTATTTAACATTTTGTTTTGTTATAATGTAAAATAAATTTTACGCCCGCCAAACAACAGCAAAACAACACTAAAAC
>JAWPHD010015674.1:0-53938 GCA_037043455.1 Cyrtodaria siliqua | reverse complement strand
CATGAATTCGGGGGAATTTTACCCCTCTTCCCGGATAAGCAGTGATCCTATTCTTGCCCAGGAGCCACACGGCGTCGACGAAAAAGAATCTTTAGGGTGATACACAGCTACAGATAAGCTTTCTGATTTATTGGGTATTTACCCATCGTATTTATTTAATTGGGTATTTCCTGATTTTGTAACAAAACGTTGTAAAAACTATTTGAATAATTCTGTGCTTTTAAATTTTCTTGTACGCCATCTGTTGTTATTCGCCCATAATCCATGAAAATGATTGTCGAGAATTCGGAAAGGTCTTGCTGCAAACCAGATATGAGTGAATGCATGTCCCTTAATTTTAGCAGAAATAACACTGATTTTCTTCATTTAGTTTACGGAAATGTTATAATATCTTTTAAATGTCGTAATTATACTCATAGTATTAATATGTTTTCATATTTCTTTACAAATCCTAGTTCTTCAGTGTTTAAATTTCATATTCAACACATTATTGTAGAATTTTGTACAATGTTTAGTGAAAATATTGATCATCCAAAAACGCTATTTCAGAAGACAGCCCTTCCATTTAATGTCCATTTATCATTAAATTACTTTTACACGTTAGCTTAAAATGTTATTTTCTAAGACAATGCCTTTTCATCTACCAAGCTTAAATTCTAAATCTTGTAATGCACATATATAACTGGTAATGTATGAGAAATTTCAAAGGTCTTCGACAAGTACTTAAAGAGAAACAGGCATTTAAAAAAAGTAACAATTAACGTACCTAAAAAAACTCAGGACGAAAATGCCTAAGTATGTATAAGTGATGTGTATTAAATGTTCGATTACTTTCGTCACACAAAAGATACAGCATTCATTTTACCATCAATGGAATGGTATTGAAACTCTCTTTCATTTGGTTTCAAACATCAACACTCACAATATGCACATAATTGTTAAAACGCGTTAGTGACAGAACTTATTGAATGACCCTCGTATTAACTACTTAGCATGGCAAGTATTTGTCAGTATTATTGCAGTTGTTACAATGTCACCTGCTTAGGATATGCATCTTAACATATGTTGTGATGTTTTCTGCACTTGATTTAGATATGGAATTAACCTAGGAACTCTACTGTTTAGCACGCCAGTTGGGGTAGGGTGGGGGGAGTGTGTGTGAGGGGGAATGATACGTAGGAATTTAGGAACCTGCCCTACTAATAAATAGACTCCTATGTTTCTGTTTCCTTAACATGATGGCAGAAATAAAAGCGATACAAGGGACCGCCTGGTTTACGTCACCATCCTATGGACGAGGGTAAGACAAAGTGGCTTGCCCAAGAATACACCAACACAATTAACTGGCGTCGGTGAAGTTTGAACCATGGTTCTCTGGAGATCAAGTATCACGTACTATACAGTGCATCAGCAGGCTGTATGCGCTCAAGCAGCATTATTGCATTAAAATACATAAAACTAAAATGTTACTCCTTCCTTAAGGTTATATTCAAGAAGCTTCGTTCACAACGGTCTCTCTTATCTAGTAAGTTAGAATCAAATATAGTTATAAAAATCGAACAGGAAAAGTAGCATTCGAGGACGACAGTCAACCACAAACATACACTGAAACAAAGAAAAACTTTTAAAATGAATAAAAGGCCAAATAAGACATCACAGACACAAAAGGGTTGAAATAGGGCTTCCGCCCTGGAACGGTCAGTTTCAAAAAAGGCCGCTGGGGGTTTAAACCAGGTTCTCGTGTATGTGGAGCTGCAACATGCCTGCACGCCTTATATGTGCCCAGCTCCTTGCTGTTTTGATACATTTGACAATTGAGGCTTTGGATAATGAAGGACAATTAAAAATATCCCGTACATATTACATCATTTAATAATATAACTTAATATGGCAATATATAGCTTACAGTATAAGATAACACTTTTTCAACACGCTTCCAGATAAGTGCGTCGGGATAGTTCACATTTAGTGATCACGGTTTTAGATTAACAGATGTATACTCTAAAAGCTATGTCTGGCATACAGGTGCTACTACACGTTTTTACTGCAAACACCTAAACATAAACAGGTAACCATAAAATGCCTTCTTTTTTCTTTTCTTTTTTATATATTTGTGTTGCCATGAGTTGAAATAACAGCGGACTACTTTGTGATTTTAGTTCGTGGATTTATTCAATATGCGATTTGTAAACGTGGTTAAGTCTTTATAATTGAAGTAATTATCAAATGTCACATTCTTTATATATTGCAGTTAGGCTTAAAACTAAATTTGAAGTAATTTTATGAAAAGTGTGCAACTTCCAGCCATATACAAAAGAACCACTGGCCTTGTCTCAAAGTGCTCTCGTGACAACAAGTCCTTTAAACAAATCTGTAAAACTGTGACCTCCGTAGTGGCCATATTTGACAACCAAATATGACCCCAGGGTCAACATTTTAACAAGCTTGCTAGTGGACCATACGCTTATGCTACATGCATAATATGAGACCTCTAGCTCTAACAGTTTTAGAGGAGAAGATTTTTTAAAAAGATTTCCTACATAACTCTATGTAAAACTGTTACCCCTGGGGCTGGACCATATTTGACCCGAGGTCACTATTTTATAAATGCTAAGGTAGAGGACCCTTAACTTATTATACTTGCAAAATATTAGACCTGTAGCTCATGTCGTTTCAGCGAAAACGATATTTTAAAGAAACTTGATTTTGTTTAAAAAGGGGGGGGGGGATAACTCTAATAACAGGAATCAGCTACCGTGTTGGCACTGCTATCATGGAGTGTTTGTTTCTCTACAAGGTACTCAATAACATGGTACTAGTAAGAATGTGTCCCTTGAAATGGTAACAAAACAGTGTATGGCTCATGGCCTAGTAAATGGAGTGTCTACAATAGACAGTTCTGCAGGTGAGAACGTTCTTGGCCCATTCTCCATATCTTATCCCGATGTAAATGGAGGATGAGCCTGGCATGTTCATTCCTGTTAGGCGCAATATAACATTTCATGTTAACAAACAAACCCAGTTCAATTCAATGGACTCATTTGCACAATTTATCGATAGTTTCGTCCTTCTCTCTTAATATTACTATAATTATCAAACTATGCGTACTGATTCTATTGCGTTTAAAAATTCACAGATCCCAGCGGACAATTGCTGGCTCCATAGAAGTCTTTGTTTTACTTATAAGAAGATCAACGTGATACAAAGGATTAATTGTTATTGCTTTTTAATGTAGATATTAGTCACTATTTGTGTTTTAGTCGTTGGCTGATATACGTCTGAAAAACATTAAACCAAGAGTCGCATTAGTTTAATGTCGATTTCGTCAATAGTTCTGTCATATCACGACGGAGTCGGCTGGTAGCAGTGAGGTCAAAAAAGTATGAAAGGAGAAATTAGACTCCGTTTTTTCGTAACGTCACACTAAAATACCACGTCGAAGACACATTCAATGATACCCCACTCCTTCACATTATACTGACACCCAGAATGTCAGGCCTAACACTACACTACCAGATTTGAGAAACTACACACAATAGGACAATTAAGAAGTTTATAAGTTTATATAAAAGTCGAACAGGAGATGCAGCATCCACAGAACATATTTAACCAAAAACACGCATTAATACACAGTTAAACCTAAACTTATATTTCTGCATTCTCTATTAATTATTTCGAGTATGTCTCTTTAGCCTATAGTAAGAGCACTGGGCTCGCAAGCGGATGCTGGTCTCTCCATATTATGTTTAATTAATTCATTGTTTATCCTTCATCTTCATTCGGCAAAAATCCACCTTCTTGGCCCTCACATTTGTTTCAGGAGTAGTTAGTACCTCACTGCTGTCTTGTGACGAGGCCGACGTTCACTGAAAGAATGAAAGCTGTACACAGAAATTCGTTGGTTCTTCGTAAAGCGCATCTGAAGTATGCAGTGGCCAGTAGCCTAGTAGTGGCATAGTAGCTTGACTGGAGTAACATGGATTACTGTGGGGAGGGTGTTTCACAATAATAGACAATAATAGATGACATATCAGCAATGTCCCAGAAACAGTGCAATACAAAGGAAAAAACGAAAAACATCGGGTGAACTGCGGGTGAACAGTGAGAGTCGTCGTAGAAAAGGACTATACAGTGATGTTTCAGCAGAAAGTATGTTACAACAGATATCCAGTAGGATGTACAACATCAGAAGTGGTGGAAGACGTAGTGAGGGTGAGGGGAGGCGAAAGAAAGGAGCAGATAAAGGGGTTGAGAAGGTGGACCAAAACAAAAAAAGTTATACCAAATAAAATACAAATAATAATCTACAAAATGTGCAGTTATTATATAATACAAAATTGAATATATGTATAAATTTGTAATAAATACTGAACGGTTAATAAGGTATAATTTCCCCGTTACATTATGCATTCATCTTTCACTGAATACATCTATAGAAATTCATTAATCAGAATGAATGATACTATTTCAATGATTATCAGAATATATTACATTTCACTTTTATAATATGTCGAATGAAGCAGAACATTAATTTTACAATGCAGTCAACTGCAATTGAGCACAGCCAACTTGACGATATGCATTAAATTCTTTGAACCGATAGATGGGTGCACGTCAGTTTTCTCGATAAGGGAATACCCATTGGTGTTTATTTCACAGTGTATACGTGCATGTAAACTCTGTTGAATTTGAAACTACATAAAAGAGTATTATACCAGATTAATCTAATTAAAATTCATGGAACCCTCAAATGAAAGCTTTGGAAAATGTCAGCTAACATTGTATAGCTATATAGAGGAAGCCTTGATCAGAATGCGTCCCGCAGAGTACGAGCATGATAAATGGTTTAGACAAAAAAAGTCATAAATAAAACAAATCTTAAACGGTTTATTACATATTAAATATTCCGATATACCTCACTTTTATGTCAAGCTGTGAAAAACTGCATTATAGCAAGAAATATAATTAAAATTCTACAAAGTGGGATTGATTATCAGTCAATTACAAAGAAAGGTGTATCATTCAATCTGAAGTAGCTATCTTAAGAACATATAAAGATAAACATATCGACTTCATTATTCTAGTGAATGTGATAAAGCATTTTTATAGTTAATTATTTAGCCATATTAATGGTTATTCTCTATTTTATATTTTATTACGTGGCCGCGCCTTAATTCCATTTAGCGATGGGAAAGCTTATACTAGCAAGATTTTATAACGGATATTTCGACAATAAAACAAGGTTAAAAACATTTTTTTACTGAAAAATGCAATAACCTGTTTAAGATTACTTATTAAATGTTTTAATTGTACAATATGCAAACTTTTTAAGCCGAAATTTTAGTTTTATTTCATACCCCAGCCAACCCAGTTTTCGCTTTATGGAAAAGGGGTTGAATGGGTATGAAAGTTAATACTCGGACCACGTAATGTAATAGTGTATGATCATCTAAATGTGAATATTTGTGTACATAATGTTGTCGCATAAGTCCATATACGGTTGGATATAAAAAAAAAAAACATTTACTGTGATGTATGTACATTTGTTATTTCATATGTGACACTTTAATAAACAATACAATTGTATAAAAAGAAATATAAAAACACTGTCAATTACATTTAAAAGTCTCGGTCAAATTAAAATAGCAATATGTTCCATGTTGAGAAAATGTCATTTATTCTGCACAAAAGTTTAATTGTAAGGTATTAAATAACACAATAAAATGTGTTTTTTATCATAAATAGATGAATAATATCAAAGTGTCGTCCTTGAATGCTGCTTTTCCTGTTCGAATTTTATATCTATCTTTCCTATGTCATTTGTTTTGTGGAGCAGGTTACCCATTGCTCTACTTCAAGCAAGAGGTATTCTAAATCAACCCCAACTCCCCTTAGAATAATAAGGAACCCTGTTCAATCCTGTGTTTAAATATGTATTTAAACCGGTTCTGGAAGTGCGTGGGGCGTGAGAGATGTTGCATAGTATATTACCTCTCATGAACAGACTCAATAAAATCGAGTCTGCTACCTTGCTTTCTTGTTCGTGTTTGTTGCTTCCAATGTATCCATCCAGGATAGAGTTAAAAAGATTTTACTAAACACCTTACGTTATTATATTTTACCTCTCATGTATCACTGTCTTACTGTCATAATTTTTTTTTCTATTTTACTAACTGCACAGACGTACATATTACTCGAAACTGGGGAGTTGAGGAATGTAGAAAAAACTATACTGAGTTAAACATGGAAGTATGCACATCTATTTTCGGAAATATTTAAAAAAGTTGTAATAACAAATTTAGCAAACGGAGTTTTATAATATACAAAATATATGCATTACTAAAGTAATGATACCAGAGTATGAAATGTATCTACACTAACAGTTTGAGTTGCTCGAAATCAAATGAAAGACAATCCAAAAGATGCAAAATGTGTGAAGTTGAACAAAATGCATGAAGTTGAGAACAAAATGCATGGAATTGAATGGGAAGAACGAGATAAAGTCATCTTGTTAAACGTTGATTTTCTGGAATTTTTGATGAATGTCAAACTTTTAACTCCTTCTCAGATATAAATGTATGATGTTCGAACACAATTATGACGCAAACAATTGCAGCCATGGTATATTCGTACTGAGGTTGACTATCCATATTAGTGTGCACAATTTCGTTTTTGACTCTGTATAGATATATAATTTAATTCATTTTTTATTTTCCTCCCAAATGGAGAGCATTCAGACAATACAATAATGCAAACTGTAACAATACTATATGTATACATTAATATTTTATGATATGAAACAAATGAACATATATGGTAACACTTAATTAATAGTACAACATGAATTAATTGACAAAAACAACATTATATTTATAAGATAGAATGAATGAATGCACTCATAAACACTCTCGCCTTATAAAATTACACGCTTTTACATGTACTTATGATTATTATACAGATTTCACAGTACTAAGAGGTGCGTCTAATTAAAAATCTAAGCATGTGTCACGTAATGTTGTCGTGATAACTTGAATCAGATTCGGATTGAACAGTAAACCTTGATTTATTTAGGTTTTGCATGATTCTTTTAGAATTTTAAGAATTAGGTCTGCGTGAGAAAAAATCATTGAATACGTGTTTGTGTGACTCTTTTAAAAATGTTTACGAGTATAAGGATTAGTCCAGTGTTCAGTCAAAGATATATACTACATTATATTATTATGTATATCTCATAAAATATAGACGTTTTTCATTGGACTGAAAGCAGTCACGTATGATTAAATAGTTTTGACCCTTCTGGTGGGAATTATGCCGACCGTGCAACTAGCTCATTCCGTAACCGTGCAATAGTACATTTAGCGCTCACTAGTTCACCTGTGTCATTGGCGTGTTTTTTTGAAAAAAGCAAAGAGTCACGTGATCGTACAATAAATAGTGTTCCTTCCATAACCCTGCAATAGTACATTTAGCGTGCAATAGTTCTGCCGTGCCATTGGCGCCTATATTTTATGAGAGAGTAGCATCATGTGACCATGACCTTACACTTTTTTCGAATTCCAATTGAATTTTATAAGTAAATATATTAAAAACGCTTATATATTTTATAATATGTAATAAAAACAACTATTTAATGCCTTAGAAGTCAATGGATTATAACTATTTATCCTCAGGAGTGACTACTGTCTCTTGAAGTATACCATTGCCTCGTGCAATAGTACCCTTCTCGGGTCAGTATTCACTCCCTCTGATAAATAGTTCTAGCCAATGACTGTTAAGGAAGTAAATAGGTGTATGCTATTGCATAGTAAAATTTCGGAATTACTGTTTGTGTTCATTGTCAAAAACAACTGATTTTAGAAAATAAATGTTAAACTGATATCATTTACTTTGAAATGAGTCGTAGTCAATAAACAAGGAATAGGAATGACAAGGCCACATGTCTTTTATGCGTAATTTACAAATACCGCCTTTGGTGCACCCTAGAACCGGTTTAAACCCCCAGTGGCCTACTTTGCCACTGACCGTTCCAAGGCGGTAGCCCTATTGTCAACCCTTTTGTGTTTGTGTTGTCGTTTGCATTTATTATTACTTTTGCCTTCTTGTTTGTCTGTTTGCGTGTTTGTTTCTGTGTTTTGTGGTTGACTGTCCTCCTTGAATGCTACTTTCCCTGTCCGATCTTTTTATATTTCTTTATAACAGTCACTATGGTGACCCAGCAACCCAGTGTTATGTCAGGACATGTATACTCTTCCAAAGGGTTCATTATTATTTGTTTAACAGGAAATAATGATTTTTTTCCTGACAAGTCCAAAATCCTGCCTTTTGAAATTCTTCTGAAAACTGCAAATGCGCAACAAAATTAAGAAACGAAATAATAGGACGCATTAGGTTACTACGGACGCATGTGCGACATTTAATAACAAGAATTTGATAACATGAAAACAACATGGACTAATAACTTCTACACCGAACAACAATGCGCTTTCAGCTTAGCGTGTTAGACTCCGCTGCTATTCATCTTGACAGTTCATTATCTGAAACAGGAAAAATGACCATAAGATTATAAAACGATACTAAATTGGGCGATAAAACAGGCGGGATAATGATTAAGATACAACTAGTGACAGACTTCAGCTGAAATTGTCTCAGCTTACTGTACTTTACAGATTTTAAGAACAAAAATCGAATGAAATGCAACCAAGCCGATGTTTCCTAGTGGTTGCAAATGTTTTACTGACCGCTGAATTGTACAATAAAAAAGCAAATGTGCCGCTACATTTATAACTATAGGAAATATGTTTAAAGCAAATACGCATTCCACGATAACACGACTAGTGCTCGATCCTGTGACTCTTACCTTCAGTCGTGCAAGTATAATTACAATTGTTGAAGGAGTAGGCCCAGGTGATGAGTAAAACGTATAGTTTTAGAGTTGGTATATGTGGAGTAATAACTTTAAAGCAGCTATCCCGCCAACAACAGCCAGATCTACTAACGACTATACACAATATAAACGGCTTTAAACAGCAAAACAAGAGGTCGAAGAGTTACCAACTCATAATTCATTTTACTAATATTCAATAACGAGTGTTTTAAGAATCTGTCAATAAATCTTCACTTTTAATCGGCCCATATACCTTTTTATATGACATTAACTCCTATATAGAGTTTTGAAGTTTTGATAAACTGGTTTGAAGTGTATAATGTTGCCGTTATTTGGAGGGACAGCAACTTTAACAGTCCGTCTTAATTGTTAAAGAAACTATCCAGTCAAATAGCGGCACAATTACACAACACACCCGTGTATCAATACTATATCCAGGTGTTCAGGTAATAATGTATATGTGCCGATTGGAAATAAAGTTGTATTCACGGGTTCTTAAAATACCCGTGAAGGAATAAGCGTAAAAAAAAAGAATTATGAGTTGGTAACTTTAATTCAACGCTCCGGTTTCGGGGTTTGGTCTGGCTGTTTAAAACTGTTTATATTGTATCAATAGAGTTTGTCCTCGGATTCTAAAAATATGTAAGATATATATATATACATATATACATATATACATCGTCGTCAGAAGGTTAGAAACGGTGTACATATGATGTAAAATTTGGCTAATATTGGCGGGATAGCTATTGTATACATCATGTTTGGAATATATTTTGCATTAACAACGTACTGGCCTGACACTTTCGTAGATTATTGATGAGCGAATGCAATCTCGTTAAACGAAGTGTCCATCTGTGCCTTAGGAAATCTCAGTTGTGCTGCGGTCACATATGGAAATAGTGTTAAATGTCTTGGTGTCTTCCGTGTGTCTTTAATGAATAGAACAAGAGGCCCAGGGTCCTGAATCTTTCGACTGGCTAGTGCTGTAATATGTGTTAATGATGTTGTCTCATTGATAAACATTTGATTGTATTCAATAAGTGTAAAGCAAAGCTTCCATGTCCTAAAAATAATGTGGGGATGGGATGGCGTGTTACATATGACCATTTCAAACTTTTCTGGGCTCTTATTGTAATTAACATTCTGAACAAGTTTGGCGAAGGATCGGATGATCCTAGAATATTAACAAACGCTTTTAAATCATTCAAGGATCATAACACTGTGGTTTCTTATTTTCAATCTGAAATAACTTCACTTCATAAAATAAAATAATACAAAACATTGGGTGTAGAGAGGCGGTAGATAGAGATGGAGGTGATTCAGGCATGGTTGGTTTTAAAACTTGTCTAATATTTTATTGTTACCATTCGGACCAATCAAGGTCCATAACCCTGGTGTTAATAAACCGATTAAGCTGGTTTTCGAAATTATCCGAACTTTCATTGAAGTCAAAAGTCATGACACGTTTGGTAAAGATCAGATGAAAATTAATGCCTTATCGTCTTAACAATGCAGTTTTCATATTCTCCAAGTTTTTAATGATGATATCAACAAGGTGACCTAGTGGATAAAGGTCGGATGAATGCGAACTCTCTATCGTCCTAACGACGCAACAAATAGCATATTTAACTAAATCAAGGGTCATGACTCTAGTATTACTTGTCAGATCTGACTGGGTTTTGAAATCCGAGCTTTCGTGGATATAAACAATCTGGTAACAGTTGATAAATATAAAATAAAAAATGAAGGTGATATCGTCTGTATCTCGGTGACGACGTACAACACGACATATGTATGCTCATATTCAAAGTATCGCTCTTTTTCAATATTGAGGTGCCTCGTTTCAGTTTATGGATCGAATTATGTTTTTTAAAAAATATCTGTTAAATTCGTGTTTTTATAAATAGCGTAGATTTTACCGACATTCGTATAACTATTAAGTTATGTTATGTACGCTCGCAATCAAAACAAATATCTGTGACGAGTTCTGAAATCAAACTATTTCGTATTGCGAATTTTTGGTTCAACTATTTTAGTAGCAAAGTCTATTAAGACATATTTAATAAAATATTTCGGGCATAGAAATAGAAATATTTCGGGCAAAGAAATAGTAATATTTCTTCACGAAAACTCAGTTTGTCAAGATCATTTATCTGGGTCCAAAAAAATAAAAAATATGTTATATGCCCGAAATATTGTATTAAATGTGGCTTAATAGACTTTGTTGTTGACTGTCCTCCTTGAATGCTGCTTTCCCTGTCCGATCTTTTTATATTTCTTTCCTATATATTTACATATAACTTCCCTCAGGAGGACGATTAGAAACTATTTTAGTGTTAGTTATATCTTGTGTCAACCAATCATAATCTTTAAACTGTAGTTAAGTATATTAAATGACACAAGTCTTGAAAGCATATATATATATATATATATATATATATAGTATATATATATTAACAGCATAACTGACCGTTCTGTAGACAACCAGTGGGGTAGTGTGGACTCTAATCTATTCTGTAGAAAGACGCATATAGTGTTAATGGCCTTATAGTATTGTAAATATTTTAATATAATTCGTAACTGTGTTTCCAAGGGGTGGATTCCCGCAATGACCATATGTGTTGTTATATACATTTGCGTGGTTCAGGTTCTACCCAGAAAGATATTGAGAGTTGTTTCACTAAGTTCAAATAGCTTTTGTTACAATTGATGTAAAAGACATAGGTTTAAACTAAACTAACATTAAAAGTATGTTAAGGCCAAAACATGAATGTGTATGTTTCCTCTGACCTCATTTTTATCCGTCGACCCTATGTTTGTTTTACTAAAAAAATGATGCAAATTTTAATATAATACAGAATACAGCATGTTAATTGATAGCTCACTGTAAAACGGTATATGAATACTTTCTTGTTTTATTTTAAAAATGTGTATGGACATTGTTCTTTTAGGTTTATTTGTTTGCTAATTGAGAAGTATGTAATCTTAAGTGTGTGTGTGTGTGTGTGTGTGAGTGTGTGTGTGTTGTTGTTGTAGTTTTTAAACCAGGGTAAAGCGAGATAGTTCATGATCAGCAATGATGTCATTAAAAGAAACAAATACTATAATAAATTTGAAAATACAAGATAGTATCCAAACGTACACACAAAACTAAATGTATTTTAGTAAGGGAAAATGTCAGAAAACACCAGTGGCCTTGAATTCACCAACCATTCTTGAAAATATTCTTAGACTTAAGCTCAAGTATGCACATTTCAATCACACATATTTGTATAAGTTTACAGAATAAATGTTCATAACAAGCTGCTATGTATAAATATAATGCATACTTATAAATAGCAACTTCTTACGTTTGTTTATCGTTGAATGTCATGGAAATATTTGTGAACGAATGTTCAGTACTTGAGCTCGAGTCTAAAAATAGTTTGAAGAATGGTTGGTGAATTCCAGGCCAGCTGGACAACGTCTTAAGCAATGTAATTATAAGACATTTATCTTCAGTAAAGTCACTTATAATTTGGAAAGTATTCATCATTAACGCTCTGAATGGACTCTTTCTTCTTAAATATTGTATGTGTACAACACCAGAGACGAACAAGGTCACAACAGTTAATTGTATTAACCGTCATTACGTGGTCCAACCCCTTCTCCAAGAAGCGAAAACGGGGTTGGCTGGGGTAAATAAAACCTCAATTTTGGCTTAAAAGGTTTGCATATTGTAAAATTAAAACATTTAATAGGTACTTTTTAAACAGGTTATCGCATTTTTTCAGTAAAAAATGTTTTTAAACACGTTTTATTGTCAAAATATCCATTATAAAATCATGCTAATATAAGCTTTCCCATCCCTTAATGGAATTAAGGCGGGACCACGTAATTACTACATATATATATTGGACTGTTCTTTCTTTGAATTAAGACCATTCCATTTTTGTACTCGCAGGCTGATCTGGGATTACGATGGACGCAAAGGCTATTATAGTCGTGCTTAGTGGGTTAAGGGTTAAATAGTACAAATAGGTCTGAACGTATATAGAATCGGATCGTTGACATAAGCCACAAGACATACCTATTAATGAGCACAAATGAATTATATATGACGTTTTAGAAGATAAATAACATTTTATATTGGAGTGTACTTTATATAGAGAAATAAGAACAAAGCTTGTCAAGCAGTACATTAGCAGAGATCATATATTCCTAATTTGGACAAGGTATGATAAGGGGGTATTTTGGCCCCAAATATGTTCAAAATGCAAAAAATTATATTTACATTTAATCTGTCATGTATGTTGAAGTAAATAGATCATATTCTATCTTCAAAAGATATTTTTATTTATTTTATTTATCTAGAAGAATTAACAGGGTCTCAAAAACTGGCATTTTTGGTAATTTGTTACATTTTGTAGATTTTTGACCTTTTTGTGCAAGATTTTGATCCTAAAAATATAGAGCGCACCTCCGAATACACACAATTTTTTGGCTGATGATGTATCCCCATCAAGTACCTATTTCAACAAAAAATCAGCTGTGCTCGAGGGTGCGCTCTGTATTTCCAAGATCAAAAACTGATCGAAAACTGCTGAAAATGAACAAAAATGTCATTTTCTGATAGAAAAGGCCTTGTTTGTGAGGCTCTTAAACTCATTTAGAGCCTTCAAACGTACTTGTAATGAGTTTTAATAATGATTCAGTTCATTTGTAGCTAAACTAGATATTCAAAACTTGTGCATTGGAACTTTCAATATTGGGGGCCAATTTTGCCCCTTATCATATTTGTAGAATTGTTGTCCTCAGAAAAGAATACTGCTGTTAATAACTTAGATTTTATATGGTTTTAAAATCCGAACGAATTATATTAAAAGCATTGAATACTGGTAATCTCCCAAGAGGAACTTTACATTTTGAATATGTCAAATGTTGTTTTTGTCTGTCAAACGTTGTGTTGAGCTATTTTTCTCTATTAAATCAATGCCTATGTAAATAATTTGTATCAAACTTAAAATAATATACTTGAAATATTGTAATATTGTTTAAATATTTAGTATTGCTATTGACGTCTGTATTTGAACATTGTTTGTAATACTGTATACTCATGGATCAATTGGTCTGCCGTATTATTTAATAAAACGCATATATACTGACGGTCAATGAAAACGCACCATTAACTCGTGTTTATGCTGTAGGATTGTTCACAAACAATTCGGAATAAAACGTGCCGAACCAATATTTTCTATAATTTAGGTATTGAATCTTGATACCTAAATTGTTTTACGTGTTTATTGGTAGGCTTTTATGACAAGCAGTTAACTAAAACTACTATTTACGTAGACATTTAACATTGTTTAAACTGTTCCACTAAATTTCAAGCTGCATTAATATGTCTCGGAATAAATTATAATTGTTTTACTGGCCTATTTAGGCGTAGGTTCTACTGAATATACAATTAACACCTAAGGACATAATTAGTTCCTTCAGTGGCATAACGACATGCGTCTGTGATTTCTTTAATTGGTCAACCTAACTGAAATACCAAGTGTTAGGAAGTAGCACTCCTTATGTGTGTGGTACCACTATAACAGCTGCTGCTGGGGTTTACTTTGTATTTGCATATATTATATATTCTGTGATGAATTATAGAACTTTCCCAGTTTGAGAAAATCTATAACATATCCCTTCCTCTACTGTGCTATCTCGCCTAGTGCGCAAGATAGCACAGTAGCCAAATGTTATGAACTAAACGATAGATGTCACGATATTACGTCACGAATTGACGTCATGATATTACTCCGCTGTTTAAAATTACCTGTTTAATGTTTTAATTTTACAATATGCAAATTTTTTCAGCCGAAATTAAGGCTTTATTTCATACCCCAACCAACCCCGTTTTCGCGTCTTTGAGAAGGGGTTGAGTGGGGTATGAAAGTTAATACTCGGACAACGTAACGACGTACATGTCCACCATGAATCCGATACTCATGCTGCGACATTACCTTCATTATGTGCTAATGTAGACAACATTATTTTTCTAGGTTTGTCGTTTTTTATATTATTTTCGAGAAATGTCCCGGTGACAACCGTAATCGTGTTTGGCCATTCCAATAACGATGATCTAGCACTCTGTCGGCATTATCAATCTTACTAATTTTAGAAAAGAAATATAAAAAGATCGGACAGGGAAAGTAGCATTCAAGGAGGACAGTAAACCACAAAACATAGAAACAAACACGCAAACAGACACACAAGAAGGCAAAAGCAATAATAAATGCAAACGACATCACAAACACAAAAGGGTTGACAATAGGGCTACCGCCTTGGAACGGTCAGTGGCACTGGGGGGTTTAAACCGGTTCTAGGGTGCACCAAACCTCACACTTACCCTACTGTCATCCCATTAAAACAGGACAGTGTAAATAAAGAAATCCCCGCCATGATCTAATCTCTAACCCATGTAATATTATTATTTAGAACCCATGTAATATTATTCTGACGGGTGTCAGCCTGTTTATGACCTGGTGTCGCATATGTTACTTATGTTTAATTTCCTTGTAATTGTTAACTGTTATTTTAACTATTAGCCTGCTAAGGGCGACTACAACAGCCTTTGCAGTCAGTGTAAACTCAGATCAGCCTGCTAATGCCAAAACACCCCTTTGTAACATAAATGGAATGGTCTAAATTTAAAGAAAGGACAGTCCATTATATATACATAGCGGTCAAAGGGTTAATGCGTGTTTGGAGGGCTGTGTTCTGCGAATGCTACATTTAGTTGCCAACTGTTTACTACGGTGTCCTGTTAGGGCCATCTTATCATCGCATCTTATCATCGATCATCGCATCGTACCATCGCATTTTACCATCGACCATCGCATCTAACCATCGACCATCGCATCTTACCGTAGATCATCGCATCGTACCATCGCATTTTAACATCGACCATCGCATCTAACCATCGACCATCGCATCTTACCATCGCATCTTACCATCGCATCTTACCATCGCATCTTACCATCGACCATCGCATCTTACCATCGACTATCGACCTAGGTCGATGGTAAGATGCGATGGTAAGATGGCCCTAACAGGACACCGTAGTTTACACATATCCTGACATTGTTTAAGAAGATTGCCGTTCCGTGCAAAGAGATGATTTATTTATGTTGCTATAACGGTTACTAGACTAATACAACCAACTAGACGACGTTTGACAAACTGAATATGAATGAGAGTTATTTATCATTTGCATATGACAGGGAAGATATTAGAGTCACTCGACCCCATTCACTCACCCCACCCCACCACAGAACAAAACCTATAAAACTATTACTGAAGTGCGCTCTCACTGTGTTAGAGAGTGTAGGCAATATACTGAAGGAAAAAAGTAACACAACTCGAGAATTTCCACTATATTTTGTATGTATAATATGCTGCTGTTTATCGAATGGTACGTGGCTACATTATACCTTTTCTTTCTTAAAAAAAGATTTAAACAACAAATGTTATCCTTTCAAAATTTCATTATATATAGAATACGCGTTTGGTTCAACCACGTGAGCAAACTTAGGATGCACAATTTTGCAATGTATTACATTAAATACAGTATTAAAATGGCTTATTTTTTCAAAGCGGAACTTCAACATTTATAAAGTTCGTGTAATAATAAAGAGCACTGCGGTAGAAAGTCTACAACAGCACAATTATGTCCTTTCTCTAACTAGCTGAAACCAAAACATCTTGGGAGTTCTCTGGAATATTTTGTCGGATTAAGTGTTCAATATCTACAATAACGGAATTTCCAGAGTTGAATTTATTTTTTCCTTTAGTATAAAATTATATTGCAACTACAACCCCACCCCAAAAATGGGAGAACAATGTTCGTCGTCGTAAATTAGCCTAAGATTGGGATGAATTCTGTTTTTTATTTGAATTATTGTTCATTTATTGTTGTTTTTTAGTGTTCGTGTTTTTCTTTTAATTCTGAACTTTCAAATCATGGTCCATACCTGTTTGTGTACCTATTGAATGTAATAATTGAAAATTGTTAAAACTTTTGCGAGGAAAATGCGCATTAGTTAAACTGTTTTTAAGTGATACCGTCTTTGCTTCCAATTCACAATTCTTTGGTATTCTCTATTAATAGTTAATGAACGTATAAAGACATAACGCAAGTATTTACGTTGTTTGAAGTTAGTAACCCGGCTCTAATTACTGTTTCGATCGTCGTTAACTTGTGCCACAAATGTCAGAATTCATCAAGTAACAGTTATGACATACATTTATGATAACCATATTTTCAAAATGTATCGACGCCAGAACTACTCAACTTTAACATGTTTAAGATCCCAAAACCAATTAAATGGTGACTCCACAAACTTAATATCCATTTTATAGGCACCTATTTGTCTTCTTAATCGTTATTCCTGTCTCGGTCGCTGCTCGGATATAACAATACATTAATAACGCTAGACACAAATCGTTTAAAGTTGTTTGCTTAAATAAATTACATTTTTGACGTCAGGATTTTGGAAAACTGAGTCAGTTGGGACACTTTAATTAAAGAAAGTATTATAACATAAAATACTATTTCGGTATTCACAAGTATCAAAGCCAGAAATCAACATATTGTTTATGATATAAAACTATATACAAAACAAGTCAGTGCCAATTTTTAAGACCAAGCCTGTTCTCCTTATAAATAATTGTAAATAAAAGTTATATCAGAAGAAACACACGCGTTAGTGTACTTCTTTTTTATATTTCGATTACTAGTCAGAGTTGTTTGGTGGCCCAGTGGTAGAGCGCCGAACTCCAGATATTGAGGTTCGATCCTCGCCGCGGGGACGTCATTACTTGGTCCGAGTTTTAACCCCCATCCAACCCCTTCTCCAAGAAGCGAAAACGGGGTTGGCTGGGGTATAAAATAAAACCTTAATTTCGGCTTAAAAAGTTTGCATGTAAAATTTTAAAAAATAATCATTTTTTCAGTAAAACATGTTTTTAAAAAAAAAATATTGTTGAAATATCTGTTACGAAAGCAGGCTAATATAAGCTTTTCCCATCCCTTAATGGAATTAAGGCGGGACCACGTAATCAATTATTCTTGAGCAAGATACTTAATCCACATTACTTGTACTGGTTCTACCCAGGAAGTTGTTTCGCAATCGATGTAAAATAAATTTGTTTTAACTATTCTTTCAGATATAGCCTCATGTCCCCTTAATAGAATATGACTCTATGTGCGTGCTATATGTAATCATTGCATTTTAAACATCGACAGACATACTTAAAATATACTTTAAAATGTTGTGTGTAAAATAATAAAGCTCCAGCTTTGCTTACTAATTTGACAAATACCATTTGTTAATAAAAAGTAATCCCTCCTTTTTCGGTGGAAATGGACATTATAAGTATGGGAAAACTGCCCATTTCTATTCGATTTTGTGGTTATATGTATAAGAAGCGTATTAATAGGTTTTACTGGATCACTGATGAACATTTTCGAAATTTCGACTCTATGATTACACTTTGTCAGCAATGAAAACAGTCGATCAATAAAAACAGCTGTACCCTTGACCTGTTTAGTAAACAAACAAGAACTTTCTTACATGTCTTGTGTCCCCACGTTTTCTGGTGATTTTTCAAGTGGAAAAATAGTTTTCTATATGAACATTACACTGCTGCATTATCCATACTTGAGTTGAATTTGCAGCAAGTCATTAATATGTGACACTTTAACATTGGTGTCTATGGGGAAAATAATTAGTGCTTTCATACCTATACACAATAGTTTTCGTCTAGAAAACTGGATTTTAAGTTTTATTTATTATTTGTTAACAATGTGGGACCCACAATATTTACAGTTTGTGCTGATCAGTGACATCCATCCATCACTTCAATATGTTCGCCTTTTTCCTCAATGTGTTCTACTTTAAACTGCTTAGTTCTATTTTAAGTCAGGATGTCCTCTTATTTCTCTCTGTCCATGTAGCTGTCGCCCTAACCCAGCAATCATGAGTGTGAATTTGGGTACCCGTAGACAAATACTACTACCCGGTTTCAGTCTACTTGATAGCCCTGCAGTATGAGTGTGAATTTGGGTACCCGTAGACAAATACTACTACCCGGGTACCAGTCTACTTGATAACCCTGCAATCATGAGTGTGAATTTGGGTACCAGTAGACAAATACTGCGAACCGGGTACCAGTCTACTATCATCTGCATTTACAGTTTCAAATGATACATCCCACGTTTGCAGATCCAACATTTAAAATTAATTAAATTAATTAATATTATAGTATTTAAAAAATATTAGTAATTTAATAACGTCTTTGTTGTTATTGTTATTGAAATGACATAAGTGTCATTGTTCTTGTTTGTTTTTCATTCTACGTCTCCAACCGTCTGCCCGGATCGTCTGAGATACACCAAATAAATGAGGTATGAATGTGTAGTAACATTCGTTATTAAAGTAGCTGTCAAAGTAAACGATAGAAGAGACATTTACTTTGGAGGCAAAATAACATCATTTTTTAAAAAGCCTAACCCGTCAAAGTTATATATCGTGATCAAGTATTCATAGAAACAGGATTAAGAAAATGAATGTATGGCATGGATTAACTCCATCAATTGCTTTTGTGTGTTTTTGATTGCATTCAAAATGGTTACGTAAGTCATGTTAATATAGTTCAGCCCTTAAAAACATATAAAAACACATGGAAGCAAATGTTTAACCATTTTAATCATTAAACGCACATTCTATCGAAAGAAGGTAAAAATAAACAAACAAAAAGGGAATATATTTATCCTTTTTAAGCAAATTGCATGTGAATATAGTTTTTTAGATTATATATATACGAAACAATACGAAATAATATAAACGTGTGACCTCTCTGTAATAAAAGTGTTGTTATATTGGGAGATAATAAGGTACACTTAAGTTTTTAATTAAAATGATTGAGCTAACATTAAATCATGATTCACAGAAATGTTACAATTCAAAGTTCCGTATCATTTGTCTTGGTGTCGCCTTCGTAGCATGGCAGACAGGTAAGGATCACTTTGTACGTCGTCTGTCGTCGTTTGTTTTCTTCGTCCATATGTCCGTCACGATTTAACCTGAAACGTGAACTTGGTCATGACTTAAAAAGTTGTTAACCTATGTTCATGAAACTTCATAAACATCATCTTGCCCCGAGGAAAGTCATTACATATGTCTAATAACTTTGAATTTCATTTTGGCAAATTTATGCCACGTTCCATAAAACGTTAGTCTGCAGCCTGACCTAGCTCATAACGTTAAATAAGCACATGGCAGGCGACAAATGTGTTCCGCGGAACACCCTTCTAGTTATTCATTTAACATATGCAAAATCCTATGTGATCAGCCCTTGATTCCATCATTGAATTATATACAATTGTTAAATTCACCATCACACTGAAAATATGTATAGCATAATTGTAAAAGTACACCATTGTTAAAAAAAATAAAAATATTTTCTTTATATCCCATGTGCACATCAGTACACAAATGATACACATGAAAAGCCTGCACTTACATTGTGAACTGAAACATGTGGTATGGTTAAACATTCGGGTAAACAGTTTATTGGATCGGATTTATTATACTGCTATTTGGTTTGGACAATTTTTGTACGAATATAGACATGCTAATGATCAATTGGTTTTGTTTGGTAATGTTTCTATGCAATATAGTCACTCAATTGTGTTTTAACACATCCGAATATATAGTTGCCGGTTATAATATTTTGTCAGAGAAAGTCCGTCAATTCCACCATGCTATATAATTGAGATTATATCGAAAACACATGTCAATGACCGAATATCTTTGCCTTTTTACAAAGGTGAACTTTGAAATTTTACAGCTGACAGCCATCTTTAATGTCGAATCAAAATAATTTTCAACAAGGACCAACATCACGTCATGCTGATCATTTTAGAGAAAGTCCCATATTCATATCATCTATAGTTTCAAAAGTAGTCGCTACAAAATTGTTTTTTTAAAAATCTATTTTTAGCTTTATCGGCCATTTTGGATTTCACGATCAACAAGACATCATTGGCAACATTTCTGTAAAGTTTAATAAACATCCATCTAGTAGTTTTAGAGGAATAGTCGCCGCAAAAAAAAAATCACGAACAGACAGACGGACTGACGACGGACATCGCAACACGGCATAAGCTCTGTTGATCTTTCATCAGTATGCTAAAAATTAGCGACTTTAATTAATTTTTTGTTGATTTCCCCCCAAAATTAAAAAATGTATATGTTTTGTTCATTCCAAGTATTTGGTTTTCATGAATATAACAGAAAACCTTAAGGACTTCATTTCCTTATATTGTAATGATAATTATGTTTTTAAAAATAATCCCGTTTTTAGCTATTTTGGTTCAAATTTACAACTTTTGGCACAGACTATCCCGCTTTTCCAAATATCTGACTCTTTAGAAAAAATATTCTGTATCTCAGGACATATTTATATGAATGAAAACACTTTAAAAACTTCTGTTTAATTGGAAGTGTCAATATATATATATATATAATTATTCCAAAAATCTGTGATTTGTATGATTTGTTTGCTAATTTTCCCCAAAAATGTCAAGCTGTATGCATTTTGTTCATTCAAAATAGTATTTCTTATTATATGAATATAACAGACAACTCACAGAAAGTTCAGATCCCTAATATTGCAATGATAATAATATTTAACAAATTAATCCAGTTTTTAGCAATTTTTGTTCAAATTTGCATGTGTTTGCCCACAAATAATGTGTTAAGCTACCGTTTCAGAAAAACCATTATGCCTATTTCTTTTTTACTAAGATATCTAAAAGATGATAGCATTTAAAATTGCCAGCTGAGTTGGTAACGAAAAGTTGAGTCCCTATGGTCTAGTAGGCGTAAGCCAAATACTTGCGATGATTTTCGAGTAACTGTTTCGTAAGCGAAAATATTGCGATAAAATCTGCCAATGCTACGTGTACCGGCTCCCTGTTTGTTAACAAGCCGCCTGTAATATATAGACCCCCAAGTACAAAAGTTCGTCCGATAAAGTCCCTCAACGTCACAGGTGCAATGATCCTTGGTGGCGTCTCGAAGGCAATCATACAATGGACGAAGCAGTGTCAAAAAGTTGCCTTGTCCATTTTGTTCGGGTTCAACCTGAATACAAAAGGCATTCATCGCGTGCCCAAACCAGTTGTTTGATTTTTGTAATTCAAAATATTGTTTTGTGTAGAGACCTTGACCTGCATTAGGTCAATCCCTCAGACCACAAAATATAAAAAGTAGGCGGCAGATTTCTTTTGTCACTATGCCATTTGTACTAGTCTTTATCATGTTTATAATGAAATTATATAACTAGGATGGTTTTCTCACAAAAAAAATCATGCTGGTCTACATTGGTCTGATTTATTTCTAATCAAAGTGGGTTCTAGAGATCGAAAAGGAAATTTGGTCCAATTCAGAAAACCTGAACCGGAATTGTTCTCATATGTATAAAAATGCAAATGTCACGTCAGATACCACACTTACAATAAAACATTATATATATACCGAGACTGTGACTTTGATAAACGAGTTTTGGCAAGAATGTTTGTCCCTCAGAGCAAAGTATGTAAGGAAGAGGATATATTCTTATATTCCACACTATCTAAGTAACTAATTACACAAGGCTTCACTCTGTATTTTGCAATTAACTTATAATAGGCTCACGCTCACATTTGTCTTTATGCCGTTTCTAATCATATAAAATAAAATGTCTTGCAATATAACAACTAAATCTGAAAGTATATAACAAGAATATAGGACATTGTATCCAAACGAAGCTTTACTTGAAATTATAATAGGGTCAAAACCCTGCCCACCCCTCATGACACCCCGCCACCCACTCCCAACCCCATTCACGTCAGCTATTGTTTCGACACTTGCCAACCCGTGTATGTTTGTGACGTCTACTATTTTGCCTTTATTAATCTAGTAATTGTTATTTGTTTTAATCCATTGTTTTTGTTGACTGTGTTCTGCGTCTACATGATTAGTATACGTAAGGATGTGGTTTAAGTTCATATATAAACATGATAGTAAGTCATATGTTTAAAAGTCTGCAGAACTTCTTAATTATCTATATAGAGGGGCTGACGTGGCGCTGGCGTGGCGCAGTCGGTAGCGTGGCGGATTTGTAACCGGAGGCCCCGGGTTCAATCCTCCGTGGTGCCACTGAGTTCCGTCGGTGTGTTCTTGGGCAAGACACTTTACCTTAGCCTCGTCCGTCGGATGGGGACGTAAACCGGGCGGTCCCGTGTATCGGTCTATCCTCCGAGCACGTTAAAGAACCATAGGAATCTATTCGATAATATGAGTAGGGCAGGTTCCCGGATTCCTATGTATCCTTCCCCTCTCTCTGGGGCGGCTCTAAAAAACCTATACTGTGTTGATGAGCCGTTAAACAACATTCAATTAATTATCTATATTGGCTGTCTCCAAAGGCAGGATAGATTTGACGGGACTACACGCGATATTATATATTGGATTAATGAAGAATTTAAGCATAAATACATGACGTCAATTTTGTTTATCTCTATGCCACGAACAAAAACATTACCCTGGGATCTTGATTTTGTAAAAACTTTTAGTTTTTCGGCTTACAAGTAACTCACATTTGTGCATTGGTTAATATTAATTTTTATAAGAATAGTTCAAAGCAAATTGTAACTAACTATATAATATCTTGTACCAATAATATATTTTAAAAAAGTGGTAGAATAAAGAAGAACTTTGAAATCTGATTTTTTTATTTAATTATATGTGATCAGTTTTAGAGTCAACATGATACAGGATTAATAAGTCGAGGTGCTTATTTTAATGTTTGATATAAAAATCAAGATTGCCGTGTGTCCCTTTAAACCAAAATTTAAAATTACTAACATATATTTTATTAGTAAGATTTCAAATAATGGTAAATATTTAAGGTGTCTCAACGTATATAAATATATACCATGCAAACAATTGAGACTAAATGATTTACTATACACAATCACAGTGATTCGGTCCATATTCGCAGTTATAATACACCAGTGTATTACGATAAATAAGCCGTGTTATTTGATCAAGTTTAATACACTTCCTGTTGCCCGCGATACTCATTATACTGCTTCGGCTAATCTCAAACCTCGTATTTATGGATGAAGGCCACACTGGTGCATGGTATTTAAAACCTACAAGTAGATAGAGAAACTAGTTGCCAGAAAAAAAATGTAAAAAGGGCATAAATAACAAATTCATTAAGCTAAGAAAACATTGTAAAGCCAGACTCATTTTGTTATCTCTGATACCATGCTTCAATGTTTAGCTTACTAATTAGCGTAAAATGCCTTAATAGCATGCGATTACATTAGACTTTGTATATGACAAACATTATATTAGTTTTTATATGCCTAATACTGTCGTTCAAAGTAAACAAGTCATTGCGTCTATAATGATGATTAGAAGGTCCACACTTCATCTGGTGCAGCTAATAAAGGGTTAACTGTATTGCAATTTTGAATCAGTCGTTTAATGTTCGCAAAATTTGTTTAATGACGACGCGTTAGCGGAGCGGTTAAACACGATTTGCCATCGTTAAGGTGCGTTAAAATATGATGTTTGTTTGTTTGTATGTTGTTTTACGTCATTTTCAACACATGCAAGGCTTACAAGTCGAACTACAAGTGGGAATCGAACCCGCAGCGGTGAGAGGCGAAGGTTTACAACGTCGTTAACCATTCGGCCACGGAGACGCTGTTAGAATATGCTATAATATTACATGTGAATGTGGTTTAACGGCTCATCAACACAATAAACGTTATTTAGAACCATCACAGAGAGAGGGGGGGACACACACAAATCCGAGAAACCTGCCCTACACTAACTAACCAGTACATGACTGTTTTTTAAGTTGCTCGGAGGAATAGACGCCGATATATGGACCACCCGGTTACGCTATCATCAGAAGGATGATGCTAAGCAAATGTATCTTGCCGACAACGACACCGACGAAACTCAAAGATACCGATGATGCTTGAGGAGCCCGTGTCCTTCGGATTTAATCAAGTCCACCGGGCTACGCCAGCCTTCTATACAAATAGTACAAGGAAAGCATACAAAAATGACTTGAGTAAGTGTGAGTTTTGGTGCACCCTAGAACCGGGTTAAACCCCCAGTGGCCTACTTTGCCACAGACCGTTCCAAGGCGGTAGCCCTATTGTCAACCCTTTTGTGTTCGTAATGTCGTTTGCATTTATTATTGCTTTTGCCTTCTTGTTTGTCTGTTTGCCTGTTTGTTTCTGTGTTTTGTGGTTGACTGTCCTCCTTGAATGCTACTTTCCCTGACCGATCTTTTTATATTTCTTTTTTTTTTTTGAGCTTATAAGTGTGATGGCAGCGCAAGTTTACTAAAATGTTTCACTACCATAGTATGTTCTTTACTTTCTTTTCCTAGCTTCCTTCTTTATCGTCTAAAACACACACTGTATATGTAAGAAGTCTGGCAATGTTTATCATAAAAAATATATTATAAGTTGTATATGTATCCATTGACGAGATTTGATTATATTAAATATTTGAATAGTATATCTACATTTTCTTATTTATAATTGTATGTATTGACAAATATACCAGAGACAATAAAGCAAGTTTCATTGAAAACTGCACTTCACAGAAAAGTCGTTTCAGGTTATTTTTTTGAGCGTGTTCTTGGACAGTTCATATTAACTCTCACGAGATGTTAAAGCTCACAGCATGTAGTGTTAACGCTCGCTGACTACTGAGATCATGTTCATGTTACAGCAACAATAACCAAAATACTGTTCAAAAAGCTGTAGCATTCGGGTTTCTTAAATTATTTGATAACAGGTTGCCTTAAAATTAAGGGAACAATTTTAAATGCCGGTAATTGTATACTATAAAACAAAAACTGTTAAACTAAATTGAATATTTCAATTATTTATATTTAGTTTTGTGAATATATATAAACCCCAAGTCAATTTACTCAATGGAGTCCATTTTGGCTTAAAAGGTTTTCATATTGTAAAATTAAAACATTTAATAGGTAATTTTAAACAGTTTATCGCATTTTTTCAATAAAATATGTTTTTAAACGTGTTTTATTGTCGAAATATCCGTAATGGTTATAAAATCCTGCTTAGATAAGCTTTTCCATCGCTTAATGGAATTAAGGCGGGACCACGTAATGTTTAATGGGTGTACTTGTGTGAATTCAAGGCAGAGCAAACTTTTCATTTATGGTACAACATGAAGTGCATCAAATTACAACTTCACGAATTCCGTGCATGCTTTCCTCTGGGGAATAGATGGCATTCTCTATCTCGAATAGACCGCATTCTCTATCTCGGATAGACCGCATTCTCTATCTCGGATAGACGGCATTCTCTGTCTCGGATAGACGGATAGACGGCATTTTCTATCTCGGATAGACGGCATTCTCTATCTCGGATAGACATAGACGGCATTCTATATCTCGGATAGACCGCATACTCTATCTCGGATAGACGGCATTCTCTATCTCGGATAGATGGCATTCTCCATCTCTGATAGACGGCATTCTCTATCTCGGATAGACCGCATTCCCTATCTCTTTAAACGGGGTTATTTTGCTCAATTCTCCTTGTAATTTACATACACATCACATAAATAAGTCACGTAATTTAAGCATATGTAAATGCAGTGGTTTATATTTGACTACAAATAAATAATTTATAAATCCTGTAAGTACACTCCGAAATGCTTCGTTAATTTCCATAACAGTCAGTATTTACCGATTGCGGAAATTGGCGAGGAAATTATTTATGAGTCGGTAAGTTTCCGATACAAGTACCCTCCGAAATGTCTTAATGATTTCCGTAACAGTCAGTATTTACCGGTTACGGATATTGGCGAGGAAATGATTTATGAATCCGGTAAGTTTCCGATACAACTACCCTCCGAAATGCCTCGTTAATTTCCGTAATAGTCAGTATTAACCGGAAAACGGAGATCGGCGAGGAAATAATTTATAAATCCGGTAAGGTTCCGATACAAATACAATCCGAAATGCCTTGTTAATTTCCGTAACATTCAGTGTAACCGGTTACGGAAATTGGCGAGGAAATAATGTATGGATCCGGTAAGTTTCCGATACAAGTACCATCCGAAATGACTCGTTAATTTCCGTAACAGTCAGTATTTACCGGTTACGGAAATCGGCTTGGAAATATTTTATAAATCCGGTAAGGTTCCGATACAAGTACACACCGAAATGCCTCGTTTATTTCCGTAACATACAGTGAATCTGATTACTGGTTACGGAAATCGGTGAGGCATTTTATTCATCACTGAAACTCATTTAAAGTGAGGTACGATTGATGTCAACAAACTGAAAAAAATGTAATTGATTAGCATACTAACTACACCCAGGCACGAACGTTGTGTTATACGCATCATTATTAAAGGCATATACTGCTACACCCAGGCACGAACGTTGTGTTCTACGCATCATTATTAACGGCATATACTACAACACCCAGGCACGGACGTTGTGTTCTACACATCATTATTAACGCCATATACTACTACACACAGGCACGAACGTTGTGTTCTACGCATCATTATTAACGACATATACTACTACACCCGGACACGAACGTTGTGTTCTACACATCATTATTAACGGCACATAATACTACTCCCAGGCACGAACGTTGTGTTCTACGCATCATTTTTAACGACACATACTACTACACCCATTCACGAACGTTGTGTTCTACGCATCATTATTAATGGCATGTAATACTACACCAAGTTCTACGCATCATTATGAACGTCATATACTTCCGCTGCCGGGCTACCAATGTTTCTGTCTGGGTACTCCGATGGGCTAATAAAAACATGTTTCAAAACAATAGATTATAATTGAAAGTAAGTGTAAAAGGTGGAAGCTGCTGTTGGCCTGATTGCCAAGATGAAAATCAAGTTTCGCTTCACAAGTCAAAACAACGCAGTGTATGACTTTGACCATGATGAAGAAATAACAAAACAACAAAAAACAGTATGTATAATTACATCAATATTTTTTCTTATCTTTTAATAACAGTGACAGGTCTAAGTTCTGTCCACCTACAACATGTACAAGAAGAGTATCTTCGCCATCCACAAAATAAGTATAAAAAATAAAAAGCAGCTGCTTTACGTTCCGTTGAATACGTCCATTTTATTCTGACCTTTGCGACAAAAACCATGTACAGTAATCATATTAATTATGCGCATGTTTTCCTTTTATGGAGTTTATTTAACTGTCACGTGGTGTAGGGATACTACTTCAATCAGGCAACATTTATTTAATGGCAGCTAGTATAACTACAATGAGCTGTGACTGTTCGTATTATAGTACTATCTATTCTAGAAGACAATGTTTTAATTAATCACAATATGACCCCAACCTGCAAATATGAAATTCTTAATAAATTGATTCCTAATTTGTAGTATCCAATTATGCGAACGTCTCTTTGAAGTTTGAGATTGTGTTTAGTATAATCTCATTGATAATAACCGAAGTACATGTCACGAAAGTAAAGTTGTTTACGCACAGGCATCAATTAAATTTTGAACTAATATAGGTATTCTCTCCATACAGGAGATTATGTGATAGGAAAGGTAAAAAGAGCATGATAAATATTCACTCGAGTGAGGTAACACAATGTAAAGTTTGTGTGTTTTTCGGTTTACTGTGTTCTGTGAAAGCTGCATTTTCTGTTCGACTTTTATACTTATTTTTTTTATAAGTTACAATTTGGTCAACTCCAGATTATTAGCATCGTTCATGGGTATCCAGTAAAGACAGGGAATACCCGAGGTATAACTGTTTTCAAAACAATTACACCTAGGGTTGGAATTCCCCTATCTGAACAGGATACCCATGATTGATTCTTTTTCTTGCATACCGTTCTGTGGGAACGCCAACCTACCGCGGAGGGATATTTATTTAAATACGTCAAGCGCAAAATACTTCAACAAACTGAATTTTGAGCAGAATTCAGGATGGCGGTCAAAATGACACCAATGATGAAAAATGTATTCAACTGACAATGTTCAACTATGACACGCATAAACAACTATATAAATTCTTCTGTTACAAAGTGGATCTTAAGTTTTTGCATGTTTTTGGCTATTCTATTAAATTATTAAAAACATGATTCCAGGAATTTACAAATCGCCGAATGTTCCGGAAATTTTAAAGATATTTTAGCTTTTAATCAAATTGAAAATTACAGTTTGTCCTTATAGCGAGAAAAAAGGCGGAAGCAATAACGTTGAGATTTTTTTCTCTACAAACCTGCAAAATGTCATCAAAATTTAGAAAAAATACTGAAATAAACTTTCATGACCGTCCGTAAAATTACACACGTCGTTTTTCAATGGGTGCTTCCAACAAAATACTTCTAAAATCACATATTTATTATTTAAATTCATAAATAATTTATGCAAACCATTTCCTTATAAAACCAACCTAATCTTTTTTTAGTTTTCAATTCGAATTTTATGCAGATTTTAACAGCGAGAAAAAGGAAAATAACATGAACGATGAGTTTAATTATCCCTTTAACAGTTATATGCAAACGTTCAAGAAGATTTGAAAAAATAATAGTTGTCAATCAGCCGTTAATCAATATGTAACATGATAGACCTTTTAAATAATTTTATTATGACTAATGCAACAAACATCATACCGTGTTTTCCCCCCGAAGACCACATTCCAATACATAACTTAAACGTCACAAGTTATGAAAAGTGACGTCAAAGTTGGGCTTAATATTAAAGTCACACGGTGAAAAGATGTACGCGGACAATTGTGCCAGCTTCTTACACAATAGAGGACGCGTGTCTAGCATTTTCTACACGCCCCCTCTATCACCGGGTTTTTTGTTGATATTTTTGTTGATATGTCAACTCAATAATGTACTCAAATAAACCAGTGGTTTACTAGTGTATATTGATTGGTACTGTGACCTCAAAGCCTTTTAAACTGAGGCATCGAGGTCTTTTACTAAAATCAATGAGAGTTGTCAAATATGTAACAGTATGTGTTACCGTGCCAGCACCTTGGATTAAACTCAGAGTTATCGAGAACAATAGATTGCCAATCAACCAGTTAGTGTACATACTGTTACCCTATCTCCATCCATCCATCTGTCAAGGAACTTTGCCCTGGATGTCTAGTCATACAGAAGTGGTTCTCAGGATACCTCAAATGGAACAGATTGTGAAAAAGTCATGTCACGACCGAGATTCGGTCTTAAATGTAGTATGGGTGCCACGTGGTTAATTTAGGCCCCAGGCAGGGTATTTAGTGTTATCATTACACTTAATTGATTATTGAGACTGACAGCGCTAAAGCAGTCCATGGGGTGGGGGGTTAGGCACAACTAATTTACCATGCACATTTTTACGAACAGTCACCGGGTAGTAGCAGTTGGTATCTAGTTTTATATCTTCAGTTCGCCCTTCGTAGAGACGATGACGTTCTTCCTATCTTTTTTAATGACCCTTTTTTTCTTATCTATGGTTAGTACAGAAATATAGATATAAAAATCGAACAGGAAAAGCAGCATTCAAGGACGACAGTCAACTACAAACACACACAAAAAAGAACACATTTACAGATGAATAAAAGGCCATATCAGACATCACAAACACAAAACGATTGACAATAGGGATACCGCCTTGGAACGGTCAGTGGCAAAAGAAAACCGCTGGTGGTTTAAACCAGCTTCTAGGGTGCACCAAACCTCACACTTACCCTACTGTCAACCTAATAAAACGGGACAGTGGAAATAAAAAAATCACCTCCATGAACTATTCTCTAACCGACAAGGCAGCTTTAATAGGCAATATAAATAAAACACAAAGATGCTCGTGTATATATAAATACAAAGAACAATAGCCTAGAAAGCCATAAAAGAATGTACTCCATGACTTGGAAGAAGTCAGAGCAACAAGAGAATAAACCATTGAGGGCACGACAAGACAAGACTGCAGACAAACATCAATCGTCACCGTCCTTTTGGGCTTTAGGTAGACATCATCATAGGGTCCACAGCCTGTCCGGTCATAGCACAATTAAAGAGGAAAGCATAGTGGCGAACTGTAAATGGGTCCACCACCAAGCATGCAGTGCGTTTTATATGCATTACGCGGAGATCAGTTGGGTGTGCATGGGCATTTTTAGAGTTATGTAATCCTTCATAAACTGGACCACTTACACCAATTCGAGCTTATTCTGTTCTGTTTTATCGCACGCCTGCATTACTGTAAATCCTCCGCCCTCTCCTCTCCCGGTATTGCTAAAGCATTGCAGGCGGTACGATTCCCGTGCGTGAGAGTGCACACACTTGCTTCTGTATTTACATCTCAAATTGTTGAATATCTGTCATTATTTATTATAAAACTGGAAACGTGTTTAAAGACGTTCGTTTTTATCCATTTATTGTGTATGAAATGTAGCTTTAACGTGACACACGGCAATCTTGAAGTGTTTGAAATGGGTGTCTCGATTTATATATTCAGTATAATTTTTACTTTACCCTGGTTACATTTAAATAAATCAAATTTTAAATATTCAGTATTTTGTCTTGTAATACTATAAGGTTTAATATATTATTGGTGCTATAATATCACAAAGTAATAATATGCCAAAAACAAATTTCTTAATACTACTTTTATAATTAACATTATTGATTGAACAAAGGCAAGTTATGCAGAAAAACTAACGGGACGCCGTCAACAACACAGATTGAGGTGTGTCCCTTTAAAGGAACTGGGAGTTTTTATTGCCAATACAAATAAAAGAGAAAACCCTCATAATGTGCTTCGGTTTCATATGGAACGTGCACATGTATTAAATATGCCACATATTAAGTTCGGTTCAGTTATTATTGATGAAAATGTTTGAAATGGAAAAAACGACCACTCCTTGTATTTTTGTTGTTACATCATGAATATTAATTCATATGGGGTTCATTTTGATGACAAAACCAAATGCATTAACATCTAGAACTGTCGCTAAGGGCTGACAATTATACCTCCCGCCTCTGACCCTGCACTGTATTTCACCAGTAGAATTAAGTTCTCTTTATGGTAATATTCACCTGATACTGAATCATCAGAAATATATGAAAACAAACCGTAGGATAATGAATGGTTAGTAATTAAGGCTGTAGGCCACGCAAGGATTTCCACATTCCTAATCGAAATTAGACGCTCCGGTATGCATGAAAATTAATTCTCTACATGTGACACATTGCAAAATCAATGCTTAGTGAGACGTATACGCTGAACTGTCAACATTGATATTGACTCAGCGTAATTATGTCATGTCAATGCTTTAGAAAACGACATAAATGGGACGATGGATGGATGGATAATATTAATATATAGATATAACCAAATACCGAGATCAGTATGACATGCTGGGACATTTAAAGACAATGTATCAAGACAATGTATCAAGACAATGTATCAAGTCCATGAAAGCCTACATAGAGAATAAAGATACAAAACAGGGACACAAATGCAAACGTTTCCTCAGTTCCCCTTAAAAGTTGTTCATAGTTCGAACCACTTAAAACGCAGCATACTCATCATGCTTTGAAAAACATAAATCCATTCATGCAAACAAAGCGAACTATTAGGTAATGAAAGTCGCTGAACAAATTGCACGTCAAAGAACAGTTAATATTGTACCAGAACAATAGACTCATTTAAAAAATAAATTGATCAAGTGTTGAACAGTTCAACTCTTTTTGAGAGACTGCAAGCCAATTTGCAAAACTAAATGTGTTCTATCAAACGAAACGAGACAAAAATCTTAATTTTACAATCAGAATATCTGGTCTTTACAAATAAAATAAATTTGCTTCCCAGTGTTCCTGTCAATGATAAGATGTCTGTGGTTCTAAATCAACAGGGAGACAAATGCAAACGTGTCCCCAGTTGCCCTTAAAAGTTGTCCATAATACATATTAAAAGTTCGAACCACTTAAAATGCAGCATACTCAGCACGCATTGAAAAACATAAATGCATCGCATGGATAGTGAACATTTAGATAATACAAATCACTAAAAAAAGTGCACGTCAAAGAACCGTTAATATTGTACCAGAACAACATTTAAAACATAAATTGATCAAGTGTTGAACAGTTTAACTCTTTTTGAGAGACTGCAAGCCAATTTGCAAAACTAAATGTGTTCTATCAAACGAAATTAGACAAAAATCTTGATTTTCCAATCAGAAAATCTGGTCTTTACAAATAAAATAAATTTGCTTCCCATGGTTCCTGTCAATGATAAGATGGCTGTGGTTCTAAATGAACAAAGAGTCTAATTTGGACATGGTGTCCATTATCTTGATAACAACCTAATACAAACAACTGAAGCACATAAACTGTTAGGAAAACATACAGATCAAATGCACAGTTGGGATTAACAAATAGGCAGTATATGTCAAAGCATCATACGTAAAATAACTCTGATGAAATTGCTTTTAAAATATGTCAACCAAGATAAGTTGAAAATGTACTTCAGTGCATATGTATTGCCTTTGTTTGACTACGGGTGTATCATATGTGGTCTTTTAAATGTTTAAAACTCTTAACTGGCTCCCAGTCCAAAAACGGATTCAATACCATACATGTAGAATGGTATATAAATCTCTAAATAATCAAAACACCTGGATACATTGACAGTATGCTCTCAAAACCTTCAACAACTCATGGACGAAATTTAAGATCTTTCACAAATGATACACTGCACGTTCCAATATATCACACAGCAGTTTATGATAAAGCATTTTCAATATGCGGTCAACAGGAATGGAATAAACTTCCTCAAGAAATACGGCTTTCAAGATCATTAAGTTCATATAAACGTTATGAAAAACACATCTTATGTCCTCATTTCTATATAATTTCAAATGTATGCACACTATCAGCGTGGGTCTGGTAAAGCATCAACGTTTTACCGACAGAAAGTCTTAAGAAATCATAAAAACTATATATGTTCAGTACAAATGTAAAGTTATAGACTTGCCTACAAAGAGTATGTGTTACACCTTTTTTGTAGTATTATCAGTTAACAAATTTAACGCTTAAACATCGTATGAACATTTCTTGATAGCCCGGAGAGAAACATATATTTAAAACCGCTACTAAGTTATATGTAAAAATAAGTATTATTTGCATGTAGATAGATACTACTTTTACCACTGCGTGACTGCATGGGGAAATGAGGTAAATCTGAATTGTATAGCTGCACAACTATTGCCAGATAATTGATAAATACATTACCTGTGGATTACTTTATCTGTTCAAAGTTTTCTACGTCATCAAATAAAATATTATTCTCGTTTTTCACAGATATTGCAATTTGTTAATTGTAAATATATTTTGTTGTGTATTGATTTCTATTTAAATAAACATAAACTCGTTCATGAAACAAAACATGGCCGGGGAACTTAAAATGCATATGTAATGTTGCTTACAAAGAGTATGTGTTGTGTGAGAAATAGGGTACGAATAGGTAAATACTAGTACGCAAACATGAACTAATTTAATTACAATAAAACATCAATGTTTGAAGGTTCAGTGGATGAGCTTGTATGTCTCCTCTGCTGGGTTAGATAACATTGATTACATACTTTCATATATGTAATACAATAAAACTTCAATGTTTGACTGTTCAGTGGATCAGTTTGTATGTTTCGTTTGCTGGGTTAGATAACATTGATTACATACTTACATATATTTTCGGTATAATGTTTTGAAAGAATGAATTCTTAATTGAAAACATCATTGCATGACAGCTTAGGACATCATCTTGTACGTTTCGTCAACTGGGCTTTATTACATGGAGGTTAATTTATAAAGAAATGTTATAAAACATATACTTAGTTATACTTGGTTCAAATCTAGTCTTTGGATAGTATGATTGTAAACTTGCGTAAAGTGCGGCTGTCTTAGGCTAAATCACGCATACAGGAATATGCTAGTGTTAGGACTGGTGGTTTAACCAACACTAAGTAGAATGCAGTGGTCCTTTCGTGTTTGTGTATTACTATTAAACAAGACTGACCCTGTAGCAAAAACAATTAGAGATGATATTTCAATCAGAAAATATTTCTCAAGATCACGTGCATATTCAATCAATATACCATTTTTAATTGTTACGATCATCTTACATTTATTCAGTAGTTATTGTGTTGTTTAAATGATTTGTTGTATATGCAACTTGACAACTTGATTACCAATGTATTACCTACGTCAATCACAGTAAACTTACGTGTACAATATTCACTTACTTGACAATCTGTACGTAATATTTTAAGTTTCAAAAATGTAATTCTTAACATTTTAATTTTTATATTGTTAAAAACATACAATTAATGAGTTTCAAACATCAGTTTTATACTGTTTACACATCACTTAAAGGTTGCATCAGTCTTAATCAATGTATCTCAAATACCACCTTAAAGTTTTTAGAAATATCATGAAATTTCTAGACATACTTTATTCATTTTATTCCTTTTGTACCATTGTTTTAATCATGTTTGTATAGACTGTAAATATAGTTAGACTGGCTTGTAGTCAAATATGTTATCCTCTTGAAATAAAGATATTATTGTTATTATAATGCAGATATTTAAACCTTTTTTTTAATCACCGCCATATCACTGTATCGAGTTTTAATGTAGAAAATTCCTTGACATTTGTTTTATGATGAGAAATGAAGCGTTTTGAGGCATGTTATCAGATACGCAAGAGTTATGACAAACAAGTAAAATAATATTTATATATTTTAGGGAATATGTAGACTTCTACAAATAAATTGATATTTTAGAAAATTCGTGACGTTAACATGTTGACATTTACCTTTTTATTTGCAAAAGGTATGGAAATTAAATCACTCGTTTACGATATATGGTATCGGTGTGGAGTGTTGCAACAAGTACCTTGGTGTATATGTCCAGGGCTTATCATATAATAATATCTCACGGCATGAGCATAACGTTGGTTCCGACTTCTCGGTTCTCGTTCCTAGTTCTCGGCTACTGGTTCCAGGTTTTCAGTACCAATTTTCCGGTTCCTTACTAGGTTCGAATTGGAATCTAGGTACTAGGAACTGGTTCGTGGTTCCCGGATCCTGGTTCTCGATTTAAACCCAATAACAAACTGAATAATATCTCTTTGATTTTCTAATTGCAAATATCGCAGTTTCTTGGAAAACGACATGCGATGTAACTGGGGGAAAACATGAGGAGCAGAATGTTTTTTCTCCAGAGATATGTCTCTTAATTTACAATTAATGTGATATTTCCATTTCCCGAACAATTAGAATTTGAGCTTGCAATGCAAATATTTCAATTTGATGGAAAACGATATGCGATGTATTAAAATTAGTAACATAAAAAGAAGGAGATTTTTTTTAGAGTTATATCTCATTATTATCAATTAATAACAAAACGACATGTCAGTATTTACCTGTTACGGAAATCGGTGCGGCAATTTGTTTATCACAGAGTCAGGTACAACTGATGTCAACAAACTGCAAAAAAGGTAACTGACTAGCACACTAACTACACCAAGGCACGAACGTTGTGTTCTACGCATCATTATTAAGGCTTATACTACTACACCCAGGCACGGACGTTATGTTCTAGGCATCATTTTTAAGGCATATACTACTACACCCAGGCACGAACGTTGTGTTCTACGCATCATTATTAACGACATATACTACTACACCCAGGCACGAACGTTGTGTTCTACGCATCATTATTAACGACATATACTACTACACCCAGGCACGAACGTTATGTTCTACGCATCATTGTTAAAGACATACAGTAGGGGAGCAGCCTTGATATTTTCCTACATCTTTCAAATATCGCAACCACGCTTGACAACGAAAAGAAGTACGTCATCTTTCGGCAACGTCAAAAAAAATGTCCGCCATTTTGAATTTTTTAAAACACATAATTTGGAAAATTGTGACAATTTTTGATCATGAAATTTCATTTTCCGCTTTAAGTTTCGTGATTTTCGGTTGTACCGACTCTTTTTTTTTTAGAAGCTTTACTGCGTGATAAATGCAGACCCGCCTTGTAAAATGTCAAAGCGAGGGGCGATAACTCTAAAAGATGCCATTTTTAGAATACGTTTAAAATGACAACAACCGTGTGTTTTTTGTTAAATAAAATACGAGGAGATACTTGAATGGTTGTTTAAGTTCACATATAACATGAATTTTGCTGCATGTCACGAAAAGCATGTTATTTCTTTATCAAAAGTACACGAAAATACGAATTGTTTGACTCAACTGCAGGCGCGTATTCGATGGAGCGTGTAGTATTGGGCACCCTCTCATATGTGGAAAGTGTACGTAACAATCGCTACTGTTCAAGATGGGAGTTGGGGTGGAGAGAAGGAGGGGAGGGCATCTGAGCTGAGATTTAAAAGGATGCGCCCCATCCCCATCCCACCCCAACTAAATTCATGAAAGTCTGTTTTTGAAAGCTCTTGCAAGCATACATTCTTAAACATATTCAGATAATATATAATGTTGCTGTGTTTTTGACTAGACTGTCCACTGTCTAATTGTCATCCGCAACTTGGCGCAGTCAGAAGCGCAGCAAATTTGTAACCGGAGGTGGTGCCACTGAGTTTTGTCGGTGTGTTCTTGGGCAAGACACTTTCCCTTAGCCTCGTCCGTCGGATGGGGACGTAAACCGGGTGGTCCCGCGTATAGGTCTATCATCCGAGCATGTTAAAGAACCATAGGAATCTATTCGATAATAAGAGTAGGGCACGGTTCCCGGATTCCTATGTATCCTTCCCCTCTCTCTCGGGCGGCTCTAAATAACCTGTACTGTGTTGATGAGCCGTTAAATATTCAATTCAATTCATCCGCAACTGCACTCAACACTGTCATATGTACTGTAGCTGTCCCATGCTAGTATTATGAATCAACCGTGGAATATATCGCCCACACATAAAAGGGTTTGAGGGCCCCATCTTACTTGTATTAGTTTAAATATAGACCATTTGTCGGGTGAAACCTAAGATGAATTTTTTATCAGATAGAAACACTGTCGTAATACTTATAATGATAGCATCGAAGGAAAGTAAAGAAGGCCATTTTTTTTACTTTATATTTTTAAAATTGAATTGTGTTTTATGTCATCATAGCACATTTTAGGCCATATTTCCTGGGTAGAACCAGTACTGTGTACTTTCTGCTATCTGTAAGAATCGACACTTTCTCACCTACAAGTTGAGCTCCCAGTGCATGCAGTGGGAATTGAACCCGCAGCGGTGAGAGGTGAAAATGAGAATGTATACAAATATAAAAAAGGCAACCGAACATCTCCATAACTCAATATGTCCATGGGACTTGAATGACCGCACTGAAAACAATCCGTGGGAAATTGTACAAAGCAAGAATATATATTCATAAATAAATTTTATTTTGATGCAAAATCGATATGCTCCTCTAGACATCATAGATAAAGATCATGTAAAGTTTCGAAAAGATTGGTTAAAAACTGTGGAAGGATATAGACGCACAGATAGCTAACACCATATGCCGCCTCACCATTCGATGATAAACAATAAACATTTAATGTACATATTAAGGCCTTAAATACTATCTTTCATGACTAAGTAAAAAATATGTAACAAGTCAGATATCAAAATGAATTATTTATTTGATTTAAAACATTTTATTTCAAATATTTACATCAAAACATCCCAAATATAAAGGGTATTACATAACAAATTAAATAGCATCATAAAAATACTTGTTTTTATTTATTAAAGGGACACACAGCATTTATTAAGTATTTATCAAGCATTACAATTGCACCTCGATTGATTAATTAATAATTTATTTTCACTTTACACCCGCTTGCATATATTTAAATTATAAGTTATAACATTTTGGAGTTTAAAACAAAATGTTGCTGCATGTCCCTTTAATATGCGCACCTCTCAGCCTGTATTGTTTATATGGTGCAAGTCATTTTGAACATATGTGGGGTTATATATATATACATGTATCTGTTTGTTGTTGTTTTGGTGAGGAAGACCACCCACTTTTCTTCTGGGTAGAACCAGTAATATACACCTCCTGCATTCTGTTATTCCACAAACTTTTATATAATCCAATACAATTCAGAAAACATCATTTTAATCCAATAAAGAAATTGGGCACAGCCGGTCAGATTAACAGAAACACATTTATATTTTCGTATTAGCCCTTATTTTGAGCCACTCCTATGAACTGTCCAGTTAATGTCGCCATCGATCCACCTCTGTCAACAGTCAGACATGCATGTTGATATGATATTGTGCTGGCTGAACTGGTGATCCTCTTACTAGACATATTTTTCTTGAAGTTGATGCTAGTACTGTCCGTATGAGGTATTGCTGATTCATGATTCATAAAAAAAAAGAAAAATATTGTACACCATCGTGTTATACTATTATTGTTCGTTTAAGTATTTCTGATTCTGTTGTTAATGTTGTAAAAAGTTATATGTGACTACAGGTACTTGTTTTAATAAAATCCTCCCATATATATTGTGACTTCACTAACTATTTTCAGCTAACTCCCAGCATCTCAGGACTCCAGGCTCTGAAAATAAAAATTACATACATGATATTTTGTTTCAACTTAAATAGGTAACAAGTTGTAGAATTGAAATATGTAAATGAATAGTGATTATAGAACTTTTTTTACATGTACGATAAATTAAAAATAATCGTTTTCTGCTAAATCAACACATTACCGGTATACCTTATTTAGAGCCGCCCCATATGACACATAGGAATTCGAGAACCTGTCTTACTCTTACTAATGTATATATTTCTATGGTTGTTTATCGTGCTCGGAGGATAGACTCCCCAGTTTCAATCCCAATCCAACAAAAGAGGCTGAGGAACAAACAAGGCTGAGGGAAGATGTATTGCGCGAAAACACAGACGAAACTCAGTGGTACATGTGTGACTTGAACCGGAAGCTCCAGATTGCTATCGTCCACCGTGCTATTGCTAGGCCATTCCAGCACATTATGTTAAGTCGGGGTCTTGGTTAAGTTTAATATTTTAGATGTAATACAGGGACCTTTTTATTTCTTTTGTTTAATTTTACATACGTACTAAGCACACTATGACCTATTTATATGTCGATGTGCTGTAAAACACCATTTTTATTTTTAGTATATAAAGTCTGAGACTAAGTGCAGGACTGGTGCACAATGCCACATATTTTGCAAAGAACATACATTGATAAATTCATAGATTTTTTGAAGCTGCGCTTGCCTACACACTGTCTTATACAAGGCTCTTGATGTAGTTATACTGTGAGACTAGGAAACTTGACTTGAATCTGGCTGTGGTAATACTGCACACTGCCTCTAGCTAACTTAGCAGACCTGGGAAAAAAAACAAGTCATATATGATATTGTTTCATTTGTTTTTAATATTAATAACTCTGTTAAACTTTCTCAATGCTATCAATGTCAGCTTTCCATTAATATTTTACTTAAAACACAACTGGAATTGAAAGTGGTGCTTTCCAGAAGATGATACTATCCAAAATGTAAGTCACACACACAGTCACGGGTGGCATTCATGAACAAATAGTATTTTCAAGGCTTACATTTTCATCAATTATTCATCACTCATGTGTTCTAAAAAATGATCAGAATTAAGTTAATATATATGAACTACCACCGGTTTACATGTTTCAACGTTAAACACTTGTCATGCTGAAATTAAAAGTGTATTTACTTACATAGGCTACAATACAGACAATGCCATGACCCATTTCAGGCATTTGCTGGTGTGTTCCACTTTTCAATTTTAATTCTCTACATTATCTACTGTCATAGATCTATTTGTTTGTAGTTTGTAAATTAAGCACTCATGCAAAACTTGGAATTATATACGATCGTGATTGTAACACCGTTTTAATTCCACTCTTGTGCAAATAATCCATCGGTCTATCGGGCCGTATACGATCTATTTGTGTATACACGCAATGATCAGCATAATTTGACCTTTGAATGTGTGTGAGCTATTTTTAGCACATTCCTTAGATATTTATAACCGTTCAGTTCAATTCACAATATTTAGTTTCTGTGACTGTGTGACATTATGATGTTAATTTGTCCAGGGAGAAATGGGTTTGTGGCGTGCGGCTGACTGGCCCTGGGCTGGGTGTTTTTCTGTGTCGCCGCCATTTTGAATAGGTTCTGAAAGAGTGAAATGCAGGTACCAACTTTTAAAACGGTCACGAAAAATGTATATTCACAAAAAAATAAGAAATTTTCAGAAAAGGTAGAACAGGTAATGATCTTCGACTCCTGACAATTTGAACAATATTTAAGAATAGACAATTTTTGTGACCGTTTTGAAACATTGGCAATTTCGAAGAAGACAAAAAAAAAAAAATTCGATCTTCGCATTTGTACCGCGATTTTCGACTATGATATCTCTATAAAACCTGTCAACACGATTGTTTGGTGAATCTCCGACATAATAATTTACTTCTGATATGATTTGTTTTCTCTGTCATCTAGTCTAAGCTTTAAACTAGGGTTTTTTAAAAGAGTACTATAAAATCCGCGCATCTGCACGTGCTCGCAAAATGGGAACTACGTATCCTCCAACCCCAATTATTTATGTTTGAGTTATGCGGTTCAAGCACGTGAAATGACTTGTCTGCTCCCCTACTGATATACATCCGATATTGGATAAGACGTTGTATCTATAAGCACTAGTCATGTAGTCCGAAGCTAGTACAAATGCTGCCGGGCTACCAATGTTTCTGTCTGGGTACTCCGATGGGCTAGTAAAACAAATTGTTTCAAAACAATAGATTATAATTGAAAGTAAGTGTAAAAGGTGAAAGTTGCTGTTGGCCTGATTGCCAAGATAAAAATCAAGTTTCGCTTCACAAGTCAATACTACTCGGTGTATGACTATGACTATGATGAAGAAATAACAAAACAATAAAAAGCAGTATGTCTTATTACATCAATATTTTTCTTATCTTTTTATAACAGTGACAGGTCTAAGTTCTGTCCACCTACAACATGTACAAGAAGAGTATCTTCACCATCCACAAAATAAGTATAAAAAATAAAAATCAGCTGCTTTACGTTTCGTTGAACACTTCCATTTTATTCCGAACTTTGCGACAAAAACCATGTACAGTATCATATTAATTATGCGCATGTTTTCCTTTTATGGAGTTTATTTAACTGTCACGTGGTGTAGGGATACTACTTCAATCAGGCAACATTTCTTTAATGGCAGCTAGTATAACTACAATGAGCTGTGACTGATCGTATTATAGTAATATCTATTCTAGAAGAAAATGTTTTAATTAATCACAATATGACCCCAACCTGCAAATATGAAATTCTTAATTGTAGTATCCAATTATGCGAACGTCTCTTTGAAGTTTGAGATTGTGTTTAGTATAATCTCCTTGATAATAACCGAAGTACATGTCACGAAAGTAAAGTTGTTTACGCGCAGGCATCAATTACATTTTGAACTAATATAGGTATTCCCTCCGTACAGGAGATTATGTGATAGGAAATTTAAAAAGAGCATGATAAATATTCACTCTGAGTGAGGTAACACAATGTACAGTTTGTGTGTTTTTGGTTTACTGTGTTCTGTGAAAGCTGCATTTTCTGTTCGACTTTTATACTTATTTTTTTGATAAGTTACAATTTGGTCAACTCCAGATTATTAGCATCGTTCATGGGTATCCGGTGAAGACAGGGAATACCCGAGGTATAACTGTTTTTATCAGAACCGAGGCTGTGCCGAGTTTCCGAGGCCGTGCCGAGGTTCCGATCAAAACAATTACACCGAGGGTTGGAATTCCCCTATCTGAACAGGATACCCATGACTGATTCTTTTTCTTGCATACCATTCTGTGGGAACGCCAGCCTACCGCGGAGGGATGTTTATTTAAATACGTCAAGCGCAAAATACGTAAACAAACTGAATTTTGAGCAGAATTCAGGATGGCGGTCAAAATGACACCAATGATGTAAAATGTATTCAACTGACAATGTTCAACGATGACACGCATAAACAACTATATAAATTCGTTTGTTACAAAGTGGATCTTAAGATTTTGCATGTTTTTGGCTATTCTATTAAATTATTAAAATCATGATTTCCAGGAATTTACAAATCGCCGACTGTTTCGAAATTTTATTGATATTTTAGCTTTTAATCAAATTCAAAATTACAGTTTGTTCTTATAGCGAGAAAAAAGGCGGATGCAATAACGTCGAAAAAATTCCTCTACAAACCATCAAAATGTCATCAAAATTTGGAAAAAATACTGAAAAAAACTTTCATGAACATCCGTAAAATTACACACGAAAAAGCGTGTCGTTTTTCAACGGTTGCTTCCAACAAAATACTTCTAAAATCATATGTTTATTATTTAAATTCATGAATAAATTATACAAACCATTTCCTTATAAAAACAACCTAATATTTTTTTAATTTGCAATTCGAATTTTATGCGGATTATAACAGCGAGAAAAAGGAAAAGAACAGGAACGATGAGTTTAATTCTCCCTTAACAGTTATATGCAAATGTTCAAGAAGTTTTGAAAAAATACCTAAACAAAGTGTCAATCAGCGGTTAATCAATAGGTAATATGATATACCTTTTAAATAATTTTATAATGACTAATGCAACAAACATCATACCGTGTTTTCCCTCGAAGACCACATTCCAATAGACAACTTGAACGTCACAAGTTATGAAAAGTGACGTCAAAGATGGGCTTAATATTAAAGTCACACGGTGAAAAGATGTACGCGGACAATTGTGCCAGCTTCTTTCACAATAGAGGACGCGTGTCTAGCATTTTCTACACGCCCCCTCCATCACCGGTTTTTTTGTTGATATTTTTGTTGATATGTCAACTCAATATTGTACTCAAATAAACCAGTGGTTTACTAGTGTATATTGATTGGTACTGTGACCTCAAAGCCTTTTAAACTGAGGCATCGAGGTCTTTTACTAAAATCAATGACAGTTGTCAAGTATGTACCAGTATGTGTTACCGTGCCAGCACCTTGGATTAAACTCAGAGTTATCGAGAACAATAGATTGCCAATCAACCATTTAGTGTACATACTGTTACCCCATCTCCATCCATCCATCTGTCAAGGAACTCTGCCCTGGATGTCTAGTCATACAGAAGTGTTTCTCAGGATCACCCAAATGGAACAGGTTGTGAAAAAGTAGTGTCATGCCCGAGATTCGGTCTTTAACTCAGTATATCAGATCTCTTAATAGAATAGTATGGGTGCCAGGTGGTCAATTTAGGCCCCGTGCAGGGTATTTAGTGCTATCATTACACTTAATTGATAATTGAGACTGACAGCTCTAAAGCAGTCCATGGGGTATGGGGTTAGGCACAACTAATTCACCATGAACATTTCTACGAACAGTCACCGGGTAGTAGCAGTTGGTATCTAGTTTATATCTTCAGTTCGCCCTTGGAAGAGACGATGACGTTCTTCCTATCTTTTTTAATGATCCGTTTGTCTGATCTATGGTTAGTACAGAAATATAGATATAAAAATCGAACAGGAAAGGCAGCATTCAAGGACGACAGTCAACCACAAACACACACAAAAAAGAACACATTTACAGATGAATAGAAGGCCAAATCAGACATCACAAACACAAAAGGATTGACAAAAGGGATACCGCCTCGGAACGGTCAGTGGAAAAAAAAGCCGCTGTGTGTTTAAACCAGGTTCTAGGGTGCACCAAACCTCACACTTACCCTATTGTCAACCCAATCAAACGGGACAGTGGAAATAAAGAAACCCCCGCCATGAACTATTCTCTAACCAACAAGACAGCATTAAAAGGTAATATAAGTAAAACACATAAATGCTCGTGAATATATAAATACTAAAAAGAATAGCCTAGAAAGCCATAAAAGAATGTACTCCATGACTTGGAAGAAGTCACAGCAACAAGAGAATAAACCATTGAGGGCAGGACAAGACAAGACTGCAGACAAACATCAATCGTCACCGTCCATTTGGGCTTTAGGTAGACATCATTATAGGGTCCACAGCCTGTCCGGTCATAGCACAATTAAAGAGGAAAGCATAGTGGCGAACTGTAAATGGGTCCACCACCAAGCATGCAGCGCGTTTTATATACATTACGTGGAGATCAGTTGGGTGTGCATGGGCATTCTTAGAGTTTTGAAAAAAGGCTTAAAAATGCAAATGTAATCCTTCATAAACTGGACCACTTACACCAATTCGAGCTTCTTTTGTTCTGTTTTATCTCACGCCTGCATTACTGTAAATCCTCCGCCCTCTCCACTCCCGGTATTGCTAAAGCATTGCAGGCGGTGCGATTCCCGTGTGTGAGAGTGCGCACACTTGCTTCTGTATTTACATCTCAAATTGTTGAATATCTGTCATTATTTATTATAAAACTGGAAACGTGTTTAAAGAGGTTCGTTTTTATCCATTTAATGTGTATGAAATGTAGCTTTAAAGGGACACACGTCAAGTGTTTGAAATGGGTGTCTCGATTTATATATTCAGTATCCTTTTTACTTATACCCTGGTGACATTTAAATAAATCAAATTTTAAATATCCATTATTTCGTCTTATAATACTATAAGTTTTAATATATTATTGGTGCAATAATATCACAAATTAATAATATGCCAAAAGCAAATTTCTTAATACTATTTTTATAATTAATATTAATTATTGAACAAAGGCAAGTTATGCAGAAAAACTAGCAGGACGCCGTAAAAAACACAGATTGAAGTGTGTCCCTTTAAAGGAACTGGGAGTAGTTAATGCCTATACAAATAAAAGAGAAAACCCTCATAATTTGCTTCGGTTTCATATGGAACGTGCACATGTATTAAATAAGCCACATATTAAGTTCGGTTGAGTTATTATTCATGAAAATGTTTAAAATGGAAAACGACAACTCTTTGCATTTGTTTTGTTAAATCATGAATATTAATTCATATTGGTTCATTTTGATGACAAAACCAAATGCATTAACATCTAGAACTGTCGTTAAAGGCTGACAATTATACCTCCCGCCTCTGACCCTGCACCTTATTTCACAAGTAGAATTTCTCTTTATGGTATTATTCACTTGATACTGAATCAACATAAATATATGAAAACAAAACGTAGGATAATGAATGGGTAGTATTTAAGGCTGTAGGCCAAGCTAGGATTTCCACACTCGTAATCGGAATTAGACGCTCCGGTATGCATGAAAATTTATTCTCTACATGTGAATTGCTTGGTGAGACGTATACGCTGAACTGTCAACATTGATATTGACTCAGCGTAATTATTGCATGTCAATGCTTTATAAAACGACATAAATGGGACGATGGATGGATGCTATACATATATAGATATAACCAAATACCGAGATCAATATGACATGCTGGGACATTTAAAGAGGATGTATCAAGTTCGAGAAAGCCTACATAGAGAATAAAGATACAAAACAGGGAGACACTTTCAAACGTGTCCCCAGTTGCCCTTAAAAGTTGTCAATAATACATATCAAAAGTTCGAACCACTTAAAACGCAGCATACTCATCATGCTTTGAAAAACATCAATGCATCGCATGGAAAGTGAACAATTAGGGAATGCAAATCACTGAAAAACGTGCACGTCAAAGAACTTTAATATTGTTCTAGAACAACGCAGACTCATTTAAAACATAAATTGATCTAGTGTTGAACAGTTTAACTCTTTTTTTGAAAGGCTGCACGCCAATTGGCAGAAATAAATGTGTTCTATTAAACAAAATTAGACAAAAATCTTGATTTTCCAATCAGAAAATCTGGTCTTTACTAATAAAATAAATTTGCTTCCCATGTGCAACTTGATAACTTGATTACCAATGTATTACCTACGTCAATCACAGTATACGCACGTGTAAAATGTTCACTTACTTCACAATCTGTACGTAATTCTTTAAGTTTTAACATGTAATTCATAAAGTTTTAATATTTAGATTGTTAAAAACATACAATTAATGAGTTTCAAACAATTGTTTTATATTGTATACACATCACATCAGTCTTAATCGATGTATCTCAAATACCACCTTTTTAGAAATATCATGACATTTCTAGCCATATTTTATTCATTTTATTCCTTTTGTACCATTGTTTTAATCATGTTTGTATAAACTGTAATTATAGTTGTTAGACTGGCTTTTAGTCAAATATTTTATCCTCTTGAAATAAAGATATTATTATTATTATTATAATGCAGATATTTAAACTTTTTTTAATCACCGCCATATCACTGTATCGAGTTTTAATGCAGAAAATTCCTTGGGTAACTGAATGGGAACACGTGTATATTGAATCGGTGTGGAGTGATGCAATAAGTACCTTGGTGTATATGTCCAGTGCGTATCATATACTAATATCTCACGGCATGAGCATAACGTTAGTTCCGGCTTCTCGGTTCGTGTTCCTAGTTCTCAATACCCACTTCCCAGTTCCTTACTGGGTACGAATTGGAAACTAGGAACTAGGGACTGGTTCATGGTTCCCGGATCCTGGTTCTCGATTTAAACCCCACTAAGAAACTGAATAATATCTCTGATTTTCTAATTGCAAATATCGCAGTTTCATGGAAAACGACATGCGATGTAACGGAGGAAACATGATAAGCAGGGTGTTTTTTTCTCCAGAGCTATGTTTCTTAATTTACAATTAATGTGATAATTACCTTTCCAGAACAATTCGACTTTGAGTTTGCAGTGCAAATATCTCAGTTAGATGGAAAACGACATGCGATGTAATAAAATTAGTAACATAAAAAGAAGTAGAATTTTTTCAGAGTTATATCTCATTATTATCAATTAATAACAAAACGACATGTCGGTATTTACCGGTTACGGAAATCGGTGAGGCAATTTATACATCGCAGAAACTCATTTAATGTCAGGTACAACTGATGTCAACAAACTGAAAAAAATGTAACTGATTATCGTACTAACTACACACAGGCACGAACGTTGTGTTCTACGCATCATTATTAAAGACATATACTTCCAATATTGGATAATACGTTTCATCTAGAAGCGCTAGTTCTGTAGCCCGAGGCTAGTAAAACTGCTGCCGGACTACCAATGTTTCTGTCTGGGTACTCCGAAGGGCTAGTAAATAAAATGTTTCAAAGCAATACTTTATAATTGAAAGTAAGTGTAAATGGTGGAAGATGCTAAGGGCCTGATTGCCAAGATGGAAATCAAGTTCTAGGGGGCGTGAGAAGTGTTGCTTCTGCCATTACTTCTCATGAACAGACTCAATAAAACCGAGACTGCTGCTTTATTCTCTTAATTGTGTTAGTTGCTCTCAAAGGATCACCTTTATCAGTACTTATTAACATTCACACTAGCGTTCGTTTAGTGCAGTGTGGCGGCTGTAAAACGTCTCCCCGTGCTACGAATTAGTAGCGTTATTTTTTACTGGTCCTTTGGGACCAACGAGCCCAATATAGGTGGCTTTGAAGTAGAATACCGCTTAAGCCGGTGCTAGGGGGCGTGAGAAGTGTTGCTTCTTCCATTACTTCTCATGAACAGACTCAATAAAACCGAGACTGCTGCTTTATTCTCTTAATTGTGTTAGTTGCTCTCAAAGGATCACCTTTATCAGTACTTATTTCACTTCACAAGTCAATACTACGCGGTGTATGACTATGACTATGATGAAGAAATAACAAAACAACTAAACACAGTATGTCTAATTACATCGATACTTTCTTATATTTTAATAACAGTGACAAGTGTAAGTTCACCATCAACAAAATAAGTATAAACAATATCAAGCAGCTGCTTTACGTTTCGTTGAATACGTCCATTTTATTCTGACCTTTGTGACAAAAACCATGTACAGTATCATATTAATTATGCGCATGGTTTGCTTCTATGGAGTTTATTTAACTATCACGTGGTATAGGGATATTACTTTAATCAGGCAACATTTCTGTAATGGCTGTTAGTATAACTAAAATGAGCTGTGCCTACTCGTATTATAGTACTATCTATTCTAGAAGACAATCTTTTAATTAATAACAATATGATACCAACCTGCAAATATGAAATTCTTAAATTGATTCCTACTTTGTAGTATCCAATTATGCGAACGTCTCTTTGAAGTTTGAGATTATGTTTAGTATAATCTCATTGATAATAACCGAAGTACATGTCACGAAAATAAAGTTGTTTACGCACAGGCATCAATTACATTCAGAACCAATATATCTATTCCCTCCATACAGGAGATTATGACATAGGAAAGGCCAAATCAAAATCATGATAAATATATCAAGCACTTGACAGTTAACAAAACGGGTATCCTGAAACATTTATAAATGAGAGAGAGAGAGAGATATTAATATATATAGTGATGGTGTACAAATGAGAGAGAGCGAGAGAAATTAATATATTTAGTTAACTTTCATGAAAAACATGTAAAAACGTTTGTCTTTGTTTTCAATTTACCAAACAACCATTCATTCACTCGAGTGAGGTAACGTAGCATGTGGTTTACTGTGTTCTGTGAAAGCTGCATTTCCTGTTCGACTTTTATATTTATTTTCTTGATACTACAATTTGGTCAACTCCAGATTATAAACATTGTTCATGGGTATCCTGTGAAGATAGGGAATTCCAACCCGAGTAATAACTATTTTTATCGGAACCGAGGCTGTGCCGAGGTTCCGATTAAAACAGTTATACCGAGGGTTGGAATTTCCCTATCTGAACCGGATACCCGTGAATGATTCTTTTTCTTGCATACCATTCTGTGGGAACGCCAACCCGCCGCGGAGGGATATTTACTTAGAAACGTCACGCGCAAAAAACGTAAACAAACTGAATTTTGAGCAGATCTGAGGATGGCGGTCAAAATGACACCAAGGATGTAAAATGTATTCAACTGACAATGTTCGACGATGACACGCATAAACACCTAAATAAATTCGTTTGTTTAAGTTTTTGCTATTTTATTAAAAACACGACTTCTAGACATTTACAAAACGCCGAATGTTCCGGAAATTTCAATGAAATTTTAGCTTTTAATCCAATTGATAATTACTGTTTGTTCTTATAGCGAGAAAAAGGACGGAAGCAATAACGTCGAAAAAATCTTCCTCTACAAACCTGCAAAATGTCATCAAAATTTGGAAAAACTACCTTTTTCTACCCAAAAAAAAACGTTTCATCACCGTCCATTAAATTACACACGAAAAAAGCGAGTCGTTTATCAACAGGGTGCTTCCAACAAAATATTTCTAAAATCACACTTTTATTATTTAAATTCATAAATAATTCATACAATCAATTTCATGGTCTTCTTTTTTAAAAAATGTGCAGTCTATGCTGTGTTGTTGTTAAAAGTACCTCTGTCAACAAGAAGTGAAATAACAAAATATCGGCTGTTTATCGATCGACTTCATTATTTTTAATATTGTAATTCGAATTTTATGCAGATTTTAACAACGAGAAAAAAGAAAAGAATATGAGCGATGAGTTTAATTCTCCCTCTAACAGTATATAAATTTTCAAGAAGATTTGAAAAAAAAAAGAATCTACCCAAAAAAACGTTTGGTCACTAGTTTTACGCAAGCCTTTCCAACGTTGGTTTATGTATTGTTTTCACATCGCATATAAAAAACGGAGATCAGTTCACTTTGTGATACATTCTAAAATAAGCTTATATATGGTAATGAACAAAGTGCCAATCAGCGGTTAAATGAAATGCTAATAAATAGGTAACATGATAGACATTTTAAATAATTTATGAAAACTGATGCAACAAGCATCATACCGTGTTTTTCCCCCAAAGACCACATTCCAATATACAACTTGAACGTCACAAGTTATGAAAAGTGACGTCAAAGTTGGGCTTAATATTAAAGTCACACGGTGAAAAGATGTACGCGGACAATTGTGCCAGCTTCTTTCAAAATAGAGGACGCGAGTCTGTAGCTTTTTTGAACGGGGAGCTTATATTTACAAATATGCATCATGTATTCATCCGATCTCTCGCCCCTCCCCCATCACCGTTTTTTCTCAATAATGTTCTCAAATGAACCAGTGGTTTACTAGCGTATATTGATTGGAACTGCGACCTCAGAGGGAGATGAGATGGTGGATGAATATTCCCGCCAGACATGCCACCATCAGGTCGCGAGCCTAGCTATAAAGTGCAAAGCCTTTTCCATTGAGGCATGGAGGTGTTTTACTAAAATCAATGACATTTGTCAAATATGTATCAGTATGTGTTACCGTGCAAGCACATTGGATTAACCTCAGAGCTATCGAGAACAAATGATTGCCAATCAACCAGTTAGTGTACATACTGTTACACCATCTCCATACTTCCATCTGTCAAGGTTCTCTGCCCTGGATTAGTCATACAGAAGTGGTTGTCAGGATCACCCATGCCAATACCTCAAATGGAACAGGTTGTGAAAAAGTCGTGTCTCGACCGGGACTCGGCCTCGAACCCGGTATATAAGATATCTTAATAGAATATTATGGGATGGGGGACAGGTGGTCAATTTATGCCCAGGGCAGGGTATATAGTATTTATTAATTGATTATTGAGACAGAACGCGCTAAAGCAGTTCATGAGGTGGGGCTGGTAAGGCACAACTAATTCACCATGCACATTTCTACGAACAGTCACCGGGTAGTAGCAGTTGGTACCTAGTTTTATATCTTCAATTCGCCCTTAGTAGAGACGATAACGTTCTTCCTATCTTTTTAATGACCCTTTTTCTGATCTATGGTTGGATTGGAAAACCAGCATTCAAGGACGACAGTCAACCACAAACACACACAGAAACAAAGAACAAATTTAAAGATGAATAAATGGCCAAATCAGACATCACAAACTCAAAAGGATTGACAATAGGGCTACTGATGAAAGATGAAGAATTGAAGTAGTAAATAAAAATTAATGTAAATGTATAAAGATAAAACTATGTATAAATAAGGGATGATATGGTAGTAATATAAACTATGTATAAGTGTAAATCAATAAATGCCTGTCAACGGGTATATAAACAAGTAAATATATATATGAATGAATGAATGAATGGTGTTTTACGGCACGTCGACACAAAATTAGGTCATATTGTGCGCAAAAACTGATAAAAGATGAAGAAATGAAGTATTAAATAAAAATTAATGTAAATATATAAAGATAATACTATTTAAAAATAAGGGATGCATGACTGAATGAATGAATGTTTTTTTACGGCACGTCGACACATAAATAGGTCATATTGTGGGCAAAAACGGATGAAAGATGAAGAAATGAAGTAGTAATTAAAAATTAATGTCAATATATAAATATAAAACTATTTACAAATAAGGGATGCTATGGTAGTAATATAAACTGTATATGTAAATCAACAAATGCCCGTCAACGGGTATATACATAAGTAAATATATATAATTATACTGATTTGTATAGTCTGATTTCTTTCAGGAAAAAGAAAATATGACTAAAATCTATAGTATCAAATAACTCTTTCATAGTATTAACATTGTAGTACCTTGACGCATAGGATCAAAGTCTACACTTTCCAACAAGATGTGTTTGACCGTTAACGGTGCTAAGCAGGCTATACATTCTGGTAATTGCTCACCTTGTAATAAATATGAATGAGTATAACGTGTATGCCCTATCCTGCACCGGGCTAGGACTAAAAGAATCTTTCATGGGTATCCGGTGAAGATAGGGAATTCCAACTTGAAGTATTCGTGTTTTCATCGGTTCCGATTAAAACACTTATACCGAGGGATGGAATTCCCTATCTGAACCGAATACCCATTATAGATTCTTTTTCTTGCATATCAGAGAAAATGTTGTGCGTTGACGCCTCCAGCTATTGACGTTTTGCATGTTTTCCTGCATACCGGATGTTGGCGCGCGTGAATTTTATCTCGATCCTAGGGTAAGATGGAAATATCTAGCCATGGTAAAATGACGGATATCCTTGTCCGGTATGCAAGAAAACTTCTTTATTTTTAAAGGGACTGGGAGTAGTCAGTGCCAATACAAATAAACATGATAAAAGAGAAAACTCTCATAATGTGCTTCGGTTTCATATGAAACCTGCACATGTATTAAATAAGCCACATATTAAGTTCGGTTGAGTTGTTATTCATGAAAATGTTTAAAATGGAAAAAATGACAACTCCTTGTAATTTTGATGTTAAATCATGAATATTAATTCATTTGGGGTTCATTTTGATGACAAAAGCAAATGCATTAACAACTGGAACTGTCGCTAAAGCCTAACAATTATACCTCCCGCCTCTGACACTGCAGGTAATATTCACCTGATACTGAATCATCCGCAATATATGAAAAAACGTAGGATAATGAATGGGTAGTAATTAAGGCTGTAGGCCAAGCAAGGATTTCCATACTCCCAATCGAAATTCGACGCTCCGGTATGCATGAAAATTAATTATTATAACATGTGACACATTGCAAAATCAATTGCTTAGTGAGACGTATACGCTGAACTGTCAACATTGACATTGGCTCAGCGTAATTAATTTATGCCAATGCTTTAGAAAACGACATAAATGGGACGATAGATGGATGATATAAATATATAGATATAACCAAATACCGAGATCAATATGATATGCTGGGACATTTAAAGAGAATGTAACAAGTCCACGAAAGCCTAAATAGAGAATAAAGATACAAAACAGGGAGACATAGTTCGAACCACTGAAAACGCAGCATACTCATCATGCTTTGAAAAACATAAATCCATTCATGCAAATAAAGCAAACAATTAGGTAATGAAAATCGCTGAAAAAAGTGCACGTCAAAG
>JAWPHD010015673.1:0-53940 GCA_037043455.1 Cyrtodaria siliqua | reverse complement strand
TTGTTGTTGGTGTTTTAGTAGTGGTTTGGTGAGAGGTGTGAGGTATAGTGTTGAGTGTGGTAGGGTTGGGGGGGGGGAGGTTGGATTTATTTTGGTTGTTGGGTGTTTATAGGGAAGGTTTAGAGGGTGAGGAAGAGAGGGTGTTGGAGGGGGGGTGTGATGGATGGGGATGTGTATATTGGATGTGATGGGATGGGTTAGGTTGTGAGGTTTGATTATTTTGTTGGGGGGGATTGGTAAGTTTGTATAGGTGTTTGTGGTGTTTGTGTGGGTGGTATTTTGAATTATAGGGAATTTGAGGAGGGTTGGTGAATTGAATGGGGTTATGGGTAGTATTGGGGGGGTTAGGGGGAGTTGAATGGGGTTAGGGGTAGGGGGGGGTATTGGTTTTTGTGGGGTTATGTGTGAGGTGTAGATGGGTTAGGGGTGATATTGGTATGGGGGGGTTATGGGGAGGTTTGGGGTTATGTGTAGGGGTGGGTTATGGGGGTTATATTTGGGGTTAGGGGTAGGTAGAGTATTATTTTGAGTAGGGGGTTATTTGGGTGAAGTATTTAGAGATATTTGAGATATTGTGATGGTGTGTGGGGGGTATTGGTTATTGTGGGTGGGTTTGAGGTAAGTTTTGTTTTATGTTATTGGTTTGTATGGTTGGTGTTGTATTATGTTATAGTGGGGGGGGGTTTTAGGGGGATAATGGGGATTTGGTAGAGGGTTTTTTTTTGGGAAGTAAGTAAGAAAGTTGTTGGGGGGTAGGGGATTGGGGTGGGGTGAAGTGAGAGTTGTGTTTGAGTTGGGGGGGGTGTAGGAGTGTGGGGGGATGTAAGGGTGGTGTGTGTGTTTGGTTTTTTAGATAAGGTTGTGGGGTTATTGAGGGAAGGGTGAGTTGAAGGGGTGAGGATATTGAAATGATGGGGAATAAAAGGGGGGGTATGGGGTTGGCATTGTTATAAGTTTAAGTTTGGAAGAGTTATGGAATTGGGTTTAGGTGGGGGGGTGGGTTTTTTTGGATTAGGACGTGTTGATTCACATTTTGGGTAGAGAGTCACATTTGTTGGTGGGTATGTAATTTTGGCTTTTATTTCTAAATTCATTGATGAAAAGGTAAATATATAGATTATATATGGTGACCATTTATTAATGGAAGAGGGCGCGGCTGTTTAAACACAGAGGCATATTGTAGATATACTGTAATAGTAAAATAAATGTATCGTACTACTCTGGCAGATTTCAGCTTCAGTTTACTACGTCTCTGAGCAGGCTATTATTTTTCTTCATATCTAATAGTGATGTAAACGAGTCCATAGTGGTAATAAACATACGCGGATTCCTGCTTTTACTTTAGTGGCTGGGGAAGGACCACTCGGACCAATTTTGTTGACAAATAAATCTACGATTTCTGAGTGGGGTGTCCGGGGTAACCAGCATTGGCGTAGCTCTGTGTAGACACTGTAGGCCCGGGCCTCCGTCTAATTTTCAGAAATCGAAAAAAATAAAAAGTCCAAACGTGCAATACTAATGTGGGAAGGGATGGTGGGTCGGGTGGGAGTGGGGGGGGGGGGGGGGGTGTTATTTTCAGATACATCCGTGTACTTACCTTTACCTTGAAATATACGCCAGAATGCACCTAATACATTCTGTAGTATCAGCAGTTATACCTGCATGCCCTTGTGGGTTTATAGGAATGCATGTCGATCATGTTACACTGTATAAGATGCTTAGACTCCTGGTTTTTTTTCGGAGTCTTTACTTGTAGTTCGTAGTACACTAGTAATAAAGGCTATACCTTTAATGGTGTTGTTTGTGTCTTAAATGACGAATGTCTAAGCCCAAGACATTACATTTGGCGACGAGGATAATTAAATATTAACAAATTGTGTTCGATTCATTAAAAAACAAATGTCTAAAGCGGTCTCAGACATTGGAACTTTAGAGCATTTCGACTGTAAAGGGGAAACATCAACGCTAGGACAAAGATGGAAAAAGTGGAAAAGAGCGTTTGAAATATTTTTGATCAGTAAAGGTGTAACAGAAAATAAGCAGAAAAGAGCATTGTTGCTTCATTGTGGAGGACTGGAAATACAGGATATTTTCTTCACTTTGTCGGATATTGGAGAGGATAATGATTACAAAACAGCCCTTGAAAAACTGAGTGAACATTACGCTTTACAAGAAAATGTGCCATTTGAGAGGCATCAATTTCGACAACTAAAACAAGAAGACGGAGAATCGACAGATCAGTTTGTGGTTAGACTTAGGCTGAAAGCAGAAACATGTGAATTTGAGGACAACAAAGATGAGCATGTAAGGGACCAAATAATTGAGAAGTGCAAATCGACCAGCCTTAGAAAAAAATACTTAAAATGGGAAAGATCTTACACTAAACAAACTTTTGGACATAGCAAGAATATTTGAGAATGCAGATAGGCACGCCAGATCAATGGACACTGTTGTCAGAATCTTTAAACAAGTTGTCATTTAAAAAGGACAAAAGGAGAGATGAATACAGAAAACCAAACAATGGTTTACAATGTTTTGATTGTGGCTATAAAGGACATAAGGCGAAAGATCAAAGCTGTCCAGACAGGGGACAAAAGTGCAGAAACGGTTCAAGGATTGGACATTTTCAGAACAAATGTAAACAGAAAGATGGAAAGAAGGTAAAAGGAAGAAATAAAATAAGGAATATAAATGAAAGTGAAGAAAATGATGAAGAAAGAGGGGCTACAGGATTTACATTTAGTTTAAGGGATCATTATCCAGAAAATACATCGATCAATATCCAAGTTGGAGGAATACAGTTAAAATGTATTATTGATTCCGGAGCCAGCAGTAATGTTGCTGACAGAGGCACTTGGGAATTTCTCAAGCAAAAAGGGATCCAATGTAAACATGAGAAACTAAAAATGACATTGTATGCCTATGGATCAAAATCGCCATTAGAAGTTGCGGGAGTGTTTTGGACCGATGTGTGTTATGGGGAGAAGACGGTACATGATGTAGAATTTGTTGTTATGGAGGGCAACAGACAGTCCTTATTAAACTATAACACGGCAACAAATCTCGGAGTACTAACAATTGTGATACAGATCGGTGACCAGCAAAGCTGCCAATCGCCGCACGATGATGCATATATACTTGAGAAATATGCGGACGTTTTCCAAGGTTTTGGATAACTAAAGGAGTATCAGTTAGACTTTCCGATTGATGAGACGGTTAAGCCGGTGGTGCAGCCGACCAGACGAGTTCCGTACCAGCTGCGTGAGAGACTCGAGCATAAGTTAAATGAGCTGGAGAACATGGACATCATTGAACGTGTCAGTGGACCTTCGAAACGGGTTTCACACATAGTCATTGTGCCGAAACCAAACAACGACATTCGTATATGCGTGGATATGAGGCAGGCCAAAACCGCAGTCCAACGGGTCCGACACCAAATGCAACGGTGGACGAAGTGCTGCAGGACCTAAACAACAGCAAGTTCTTCAGCAAACTGGACATCAACATGGCGTATCATCAAATTGAGCTGTCACCTGAATCACGTGAAATTACAACATTCACAACACATATGGGATTGTATAGGTACAAGAGACTTATGTTCGGTATTTCCTGTGCTTCGGAGCTGTATCAGTCAATTCTACAGCAAATTCTCTCAGAATGTGAAGGGGTTCACAATATAATGGATGATATAATCGTGCACAGTGAAACAAAAGAAGAACATGACAAGAGATTAGATCACGTGTTAAATGTGTTAAAACAAAAGGGATTCGTTTAGTGCAGTGTGGCGGCTGTAAAAAGTCTCCCCGTGCTACGAATCAGTAGTGTTATCTTTTACTGGTCCTTTGGGACCAACGAGCCCAATATAGGTGGCTTTAAAGTAGAATACCGCTTAAGCCGGTGCTAGGGGGCGTGAGAAGTGTTGCTTCTTTCATTACTTCTCATGAACAGACTCAACAAAACCGAGTCTGCTGCTTTATTCTCTGAATTGTGTTTGTTGCTCTCAAAGGATCACCTTTATCAGTATTTATTTACATGTCAAAGCTTGTCTTCATGGGACACGAGTTGTCTGAGCAAGGTATCGGACCTACACAGGTCAAGGTGTAAGCGGTAGTAGAGGCGCGCGAGCCTGAAAACGTGAGCGAGGTAAGAAGTCTTCTCGGTTTAGTCAACTATAGCGCGAGATATATACCTGATCTAGCTATCGTATCCGAGCCTCTGCGTGAGTTAGTGAAGAAAAACGTTGTGTTTACATGGGGTAAACCGCAGCAAATTGCTTTTGATGAATTCAAGAAACGGTTGTCTAGAGCAGAAACGCTAGGGTACTATGACAAAAACGCGCCGACCAAGGTCATAGTAGATGCTAGTCCGGTTGGGCTAGGAGCCGTGCTAGTTCAAGAGCAAAACGGTGAATTTCGCGTAATAAATTATGCAAGTAGAAGTCTTACAGACGTCGAACGTAGGAACTCGGAGACTGAAAAGGAAGGTCTGAGTTGCGTCTGGGCTCTTGAACGTTTCCATCTGTGGTTATACGGTACTGAATTTGAATCACTGACGGATTGTAAACCATTTATACGGCTAGGTCAAAACCATGTGCTAGGATAGAGCGATGGGTGCTTAGATTGCAACCATACACATTTAAGGTAAAACACATTAAGGGTGTTAAAAACATTGCCGATGCACTGTCAAGGTTGCTGGCTAAGCAACCGGGTCAAACCGTAGATTTAGATTCGGTCGATGACAACGCATATGTCAAATTCGTTGCTAGGGAAGCTAAGTCCAGTGATATGACAACGCGTGAGATTGAGGAAGCGTCAGCTGTTGATGATGAAATTAGCAATTTCCGCAAATGTTTAACATCTGGAGAATGGCATTTGTTGCAACAAAAGCAATATTTGCCGATAAAAGATGAACTATGCGTCACTGGGTATCTGGTGCTCCGTGGTACAACAATTTTATTACCCGAAAGTCTCAGAAAACGTGTGTTAACATTAGCCCATAGTGGCCATCCGGGCATAGTAGCAATGAAACGGCATCTTAGAACACAAGTATAGTGGCCAGGTATAGAAAATCAGGTAGAAACCTTTTGTAAAACGTGTCACGTTTGTCAATTAGTCGGTCAGTCTACTAGTCCAGAGGATATTAGTCCAGAGGATATGACTCGTACAGACCTACCGACAGGTCCATGGCAAGATTTAGCCGCAGACGTACTGGGTCCATTACCAACAGGTGATTACATATTTGTATGTATTGATTATTATAGTCGTTATTTCGAGCTTGGAATAACAAAGTCAATTACTTCGGAGAGAGATTGACAACAGTTTTGAGCAAATGATTTGTCACACATGCCCTACCATTGTCTCTTAGAACAGATAATGCGAAAAGTTTCGTATGCGGTCATTTTGCTAGCTTTTTAAGCAGCAATGGTATTGAACATCGACGTACTACACCATTATGGCCGCAATCCAATGGGGAAGTAGAGAGGCAAAATCGATCAATTCTTAAACGACTTCGAATTTCGCAAAGCGAGGAAAGAAACTGGAAATCTGACTTAAATGATTATCTAATGATGTATAGGAGTACATCTCACTCGACTACAGGTGTGAGTCCCGCTGAGCTGTTGTTCGGTAGAAAAATCCGAACTAAAGTACCAGAAATAAGTCAATTTCAAAAAGAAGACTTTGAGATTCGCGACCGCGACTCCGAACAAAAAGGAAAGGAGAAATTGTACACAGATCACAAAAGACGCGTTAAATATAGCAATATCGTTGAGGGAGATAACGTTTTGGTAAAACAAAATCGAAATAATAAGCTTGACACGCCGTTTAATCCGAAATCGCACACTGTTGTTCAGAAAAGTGGAAACAGCGTATTGATTCGTGCCGACGATGACAGTGTCGAATACCGACGGAATGTTACTCATGTCAAAAAGTACAATGACACAAACTTGCCTCAGCCCGACTCTGTGTCTCATGATTTAATGGAAAATATAAGTGAAACATCTGATCATATGCAAACGGATCAAACTTATGAACAGACAAAATCTCGAACAGAGAGAATTAAGAAAACACCAGAAAAACTCAGAGACTATATTCAGGATTAAAACTGAAATCAGGCCCTTGTGGAATTATGGCATCCCTCTTTGTAACACAACAAACAATTCTAATGAACAGTGAACTCAGTTTGACTTGTTTTGAGACATGTGTCAGCTTCGTGTGTAAATTACTAGATTATCTACTTACTGGGAAAGTGTGACTGTAATGTCATTCTAAATCAAAGATAATGTAATGATAATAAACTGGAATGAACATTAATTGCACCATTAACTGAATTAGGTGGAGGTTAACAATTCCCACGGACTTTCTTTGAACATTGAGCTGTCTGCCGCCACTCACAGACACAGATAAATGGCTATTAACTGACACCTGTTGATAAGATCGCAGACTGTATGGACTATCTTGAACTTTGTAATGTTGCAGAGAACGTTTAGGTCTTAAAATGTTACAATTATGAATGAAATTGATATTTAATATTTTCATATATTTGATATATATTTTGGGGAATTAATTATCTAAAAAGGGAGGGATTGTAGTATCAGCAGTTATACCTGCATGCCCTTGTGGGTTTATAGGAATGCATGTCGATCATGTTACAATGTATAAGATGCTTAGACTGCTGGGGTTTTGGGGAGTCTTTACTTGTAGTTCGTAGTACACTGTAGTAATAAAGGCTATACCTGTAATGGTGTTGTTTGTGTCTTAAATGACAAGTCTTAAATGACAAATGTCTAAGCCCAAGACATTACACATTCTAACATAAAAAGGGTGGGGTCATGCTCCCCAACCCCGCTAGGATAAGTTAAGCATGGGGCCTATGCTATCATTTGGGCCTAGCAACGCACCTGTCCAGGGAGTTATAAAGTGGTTGGAGGTCCAGTTTTTTTTAAATCTAAGAGGGATCTCCGGTTCTCTCTCCCGCTAGTGAATTAACAAATAGAAATAGAGACGCTCATATCCGCTAATCCTCAGACCAAACAAAAACAATCAGGAGTTCTCAAGATGGAAGAGGGGGTCCATGATGATACAGAGTGACCCAGGGCAGTCTATTAACCGTAACCGTAACCGTTTACTATACTTAATATACTTTTCAAATCTCCGGGTATGTTCAGACCCCTAGTCCGCCCACCCCTTTCACTAATCCACTAGGGCCCTATCCACCATATTACCCGCTAGTGCCCCAACCTCCTTATAATAAAGTTGAATATTCGGAAAGATTAAATTGTATGCGGGTTTTTAAAAAAAAATAGGTATGAATTATTTAAGAATTCTTATGTTTTATTCATATGGACACTGGTACTTTACTGTCTACTGTGGTTTTAATGGGAGTTTAAAAACAATTGACAACAGAGTAAGCTCTATGATCTGAGTAGAATTAATCAGAGTATTTTTTTGCACTCTGAAAATAGATTATGGACTCAGATATATTTTATTAATTTTGAGCTTGATTTCATGATTATTTTTTTAGTTTTTAGTTGCAGAATAAAGAATAACAGGTAAATAAATAACAACATTACTTATACAGTGTAAATTAATTAACACAAATAACGATATTATTAAAAATAGCATTTTAAATTTTACAAAAAATTAACATTAAATGGAAGACCTCTCTCTACACAATTGCGTTTAAATTTCAAAGTAGTAAAAAAGAAAATGATATACATGTATAACTCAACGTATCACAGGTATAGTGTATCACATAACAAACAATTATTTAAATTAATAAAATATAACTGTTGAGCTGATTTTTTAAAATGAGGTGATTTCAAACACAAATTTTAAATATTAAAATGCACAGATAAAAATGGCATAGTCAAGGTATTGATCAACAACAAGACGAAGTTAAATGAACAACTAAATAACAAGAATTACAAGCTAGAGAATTAAATATACTGACAGGAAAAAGAAACGCATAATGGATATTTCCGCTATATATTGTATGTTTAATATGCTACTGCTAATCGAATGGTTCAGGACGACATTAGGCCTGTCCTTTCGGAAAGGAGGTTTAAACAGCACCGAACCCTTTAAAATTTCATTATCGACAGAATGCGTATTTGGCTCATTGGCTCAAGCAGGCTTTAAAACGTTGCAATCTCAACATTAAACACAATACTGAAATGGCTTGACTTTTTCAAGCGAAACTTCAACATTCATGAATTTTGTGTAACAAAGTATACTTTGATTAAAAGGTCTACTACATGACAAAGTTGTCCTTTCTGTAATTAGTTGTAGCCCCTTTTTGTACAAAACACGTTCATATATATCTGGAATATTACAAGGAATTAGGTGTATATAATAGTGTAGTACAGGCATTTTTTTGATTATGCGTTTCTTTTTCCTTTCAGTATATAATAATCAATACAAACGAGTTACATATGTAATTACATGCATTTTGTTTTCAAGATTAATTCACAATTAAGACACATAAATATTTTCAGATTTTCAACTTCCTTTTCTTCTTTTTTTCCAGAACAATACAAATGTACCCACGAGTCACACAAATTGCACAATCCCCAGGAGTACCTGCTGTTAATCTTTTTCCAGGTTTTTACTTGTGGCGGGAATGTGTTTTCCTTACATATTCCACACAGAACTGTAATTTCGTCAATCTCTTTATCCTCTTGTTCATCTTCTGAAATATGTGGCATAAACTGCTCCTCGTCGATTTCTTCATCGTCATCAGTTTCTTCCGCATCAGTTTCTTCCGCATCTGGATCGTCTTCATTGACACAAAAATACAACCGGTTCAACCTGTAAAAAGATAATCCCATTGGAAAAAATATAGCCACACCACCAGTGAATTGCGGATTGGTAAAATATGTACATGGAGTACATGTGTTATTATTCGCTGGCAGGAAGCCGGCGAATTATATTTGTGAGTGCGCTGGAAGGAGAATTAATTGATGGGGAACAATTTTTATTTTCATTCTTTACTAATTTTAGCAAATGGGATATTTATTGGAATATAAATACTGATTTAAAACTGCAAGTTGACTTGTACGAATTGTGTACTGTTTCGGTAAAAAGCTTTGTTTGCGTGTAACGTGTTTACAAAAAACTACGATATCTCCCAAAATACATGTCTATCGTACGGCGCTTTATTACATTAAAATCCTGGATCTTCCTGCCTAATTTATCGGTAAATTGATAACTCGGGAACCCGCTACTGCTTCTAATTTTAGAACACATTAAAATATTGGAGTGTATTTTTAGAATACACGCTGCAGTTTAGACTTGCCATCTAACGATTTCAACAGCTATATTAAAACAAGGAGTTTGGATTTTCATATTACTCAGTCTAACATATCATAGCATTATTATCTGTTACATTCCTACCAGTAACAGTGTATTAGGCAGAAATTGAAGATTTGGGTGTGCAAATATGCAAAAAGAGGTACATCTTAGATAAACTATTTTCTATAAATGTATCCCAAACATAATAATGTTGAGAAAGTTAGAGGGGGAAATAATGTTAAGCAAACATATATATATATATGTTCCAGTGTTCCGAGGACTGAAGCACGAATTGCAGCCAACCATTGGACCGACGATTGGACACTGTGCTTGAAAGTAATACTATACTGAAGGGATAAAGGAACGCAGGGTAAACTTTGAAGATGATTCTAGATAAGATGTCGAGTATAATGTTCAATATTTTTAAGTAAGAATGACGATTAATGCATGCAGAACAAACTTCAAAAACAATGATTTGTTTCTGGTAAGTGATTTAGGAGTAATTAAAGGGAATTGAAGGGGACCCCCTGTAATCTGAAATCGAAATGGACTGATTGTGGGAACTGGCTCGTCAATACCGGGTATGTCCTCCGTTATGCGACCTTCGATACAGGACCAGGTGCACTGTAACCTAGACATTTGCCTGACCGATTTTCATTGTTTTTGAACAACTCGTTCGCAAGATATTGCAAATAATGTTACCCTGCGTTTCTTTACCAGACACATATCATTGTTTTTGAAGTTTGTTCTGCATGCATTAATCTTCATTCTTACTTAAAAATATTGAACATTATACTCGACATCTTACCTAGAACCATCTTCAAAGTTTACCCTGCGTTTCTTTATCCCTTCAGTATATATCATTCGCTGGGAAACATTACATACAAAAGGAAAGGACGGCGATTGGATCTCATCTGGGTATGAATTATGCATCAACGTTCTTGGGCTCCTGGGAAACTGAACTGTTCCAAAGAACGTTGAAATAGCCTCTGTCGTACTTCCGGTTCGTCGATGACGTATGAGGACTGTAGACACACGGTATAGAGAAACTAAAGGCGTTTCATGAAATCGGAAACCAAATCCATCCGCGAATCCAACTAAAGATGCGGTATTCATCAGACAAGCTAGAGTTCCTAGATGTGATGACCAGGATCAGCAATAGAGCACTAAAAACAGACTTGTTCACAAAACCTACTGACAAACATCTATATTTACATCATGAATCTTCCCATCCGGCATCTAAAAAGAAAGCTATTCCATTCGGTCTAGGAGTTAGGATACAACTGATTTGTTTAGAAGATTCTAGCTATCAAAAGCACAGAGCGGACATTAAGATACAGTTGCAACGGAGAGGGTATGATGGGAAGTTTGTTGAGACAGAACTAAAGAAAGTAGATGCAAAACAACGGGATAAATTGTAACAGTACAACAGCGCTAAAAAGAAACCAAGAGAATCCCCCTAGTCCTGACGTTCTCTAGAGCATTACCAAATATAGGTCGATTTTCATACTTCCAACACAATGAAAACTATCTTCCCGGAACCACCAATAATAGCGTTTCGAGGGGACAGTAATTTGTAAGACATACTGGTACACAAGAAGCACAATATGCAGTTCTCTAAGGAGTCCAACACGTGCCGCCCGTGTGGAGTGAAGCGATGTTGCATATGCCCGTATATCATGGAGTCTGACCCGTTCACCGATGTAAACGGGAATACATACAAAGTGAGGAACTTGATCACCTGCAAATCAACCAATGTAGTTTATGCAGTGTTCTGTAGATGTTGCCAGGGATACATCTATGTGGGAGATACGGGCGATACGCTGTATCAGAGACATTTGATGAACCTATCCCGAATACGGACACAGTACAACGATCCGGTGGCTGCACACTTTTACACAGATGGACATAGTATAAGTGATTTTAGAGTGATGGGTTTGTAGAAACTGAATGGGGACGAGCAATACCCGAAAACCATTGAGCAGTTATGGAAGAGTAAGCTGCGAACATACCGGCCATATGGCGTCAATCTGAAGGAATAGCGCGCCATTACAATCGACGTTATGACGCGCCCACAACGACGTCACGTCCGTTATACGTGTATACATTGAGGAGTAAATTAGCCCTGACGAAGGACGTACATCCGAAAGCTTGGCGGAGTTAAAAAATTTAACATAGAGTCTTGATTTATATATATATATATCTATATATATATATATATATATACTTAACGTCGCCAGGATACTGGGTCTCTCAAATTGAACACATTTATTGGGACCATCCTGAAATAGTGTGTATATACGTGTTTGGTATTTTTTTATGAATTAAGTACACCTAAACGTACTTATGTATCCCTATATAGTCGTAACTTAACGGGTAATTCAACTGTTAACGCCTTTTATTCTCAAACCATAATACTGGGTCTGACCCAACATTTTTGCTGGGTCTTGTTAAAATATATATATATATATACCGCATCACTAGTTTATTGGATCATAGTGAATTTCCCAATGTATTGGGTCCTGAACTCTGACCTGAAATCTGATTGGATAAACAGTATATATACACACTTAGCAAACTGTCAAGGAGATATAACCCCTACTCAGGGGCACAATAAACGTGTAAAATAAGTTATGTGCGAGAGGCCTAATTAGGTAAATGTAGTTCTGTTAAACATGCATGTATTATTGGGTCGTTGAATAATTGGGACAAGACCCAATAGGCAGATTGAGGACCCAATAGCAAGGTAAGGACCCAATATATCTAGTGTAAAAATCATTTTTGACCCAATAAACTAGTGTCTTTAAAACTATATATATACATCTTACATATTGTTGAATCCCAACTATATAGACACACTATAAATAGTTTTAACCAGCCATACCAAGCCCCGAAATAGGAGCGTCAAATTAATAGTTACCAAAAGAAATATAAAAAGATCGGACAGGGAAAGTAGCATTCAAGGAGGACAGTAAACCACAAAACACAGAAACAGACACGCAAATAGACAAACACGAAGGCAAAAGCAATAATAAATGCAAACGACATCACAAACACAAAAGTCATACTTCATTTACGCATATTCTATAACACAATTATTGTAAGAACCCGTGAATAAACCTATACTTTTAATTGATACATATACATTATTATATGACCTGAATACCTGGATAGAGTTGATAAACGGTTTTGTAGTATAATTTTGCCATTATTTGGCCGTTAGTTTCTTTAAAATATAAATATGTAAAACTATGTCTTCACGCGGGACACTTAGCTTGATATATCCTCGCTGATCTCGGCATTATTTTGGGTTTTGCTATACCATTTCGCTATGTTACCAAACTTTTTATCATAATGTTGTAAAACAAGAAATTGTTTGAAGACCCGTGGGCCTTCGTTTCGAGAAGTTTATTTCGATATGTGTACTATAATGTGCAGGGCTTCACTTCATGCGAAGCTGACTGTTGGAACACCCTACCAACCCGCCAACAATTTATGTTGAATAGATGTACATTCCGTCTAGCAGGTTACTATCAATATTACTATGGACAGCTGATTATTTAAAAATAATTATTGATATATCACCAACATGTACAATATACCTTTAATATCAATACCGTTGACGTCGTTATGTTAATGACACGACGTCAACTTTTCGAAGGGGTTTGGGTTCAATAAAAGAAGTATTCTGAAACAAATATTCCGATGACCAGCAAATTTAATTTTAAATTCCGACCGGAAATTAAATTCTCTAAAAAATACTAAAATTGTGCAGTTGTTTATCAAGCCATTTAAAAGATAAATGGCTTTAACATTTTTTCCTTAAAATTCCTTCGTAAACAAGCAACGAAAGACATAGAAAATTCTATAAATAATAGTTTACAGCCTAATTTAAATGATATAACTTATATATAAGATGAAAGGTCTCGTCAAGACTAACAGTGTGATATAAAATATAATTGTATGTGACTAAACTAACACTCTGTGATGCTAAAATAAAAGTTGACAATTGAGTGCAACGCGACTTTTATGAGACACGTCAAACATAGCCATATTTGTGACGTTATTATTAAACTCTTGTTCACATGAGGACAAAACAAAATTCAAATTCAAATCGCAAATATCTTCAAATTTAAAAATATATATAGTTCATATGCGTTCTCTTAAATATTTGAGTAGGTCAATTCCCCCTTAGGGGCGTCCGTGGCCGAGTGGTTAACGTCTCTGACTTGAAATCACTTGCCCCTCACCGCTGTAGGTTCGATCCCTCAGGGGCCTAGGAATCTTTATGTGAGGAAGCTATCCAGCTGGCTTGCGGAACGTCGGTGGTTCTACCCAGGTGCCCGCCAATGCACGAAAATTGCCCGGAGGGGCACCAGGGGTCTTCCTCCACCAATGGAAGCTGGAAAGTCGCCATATGACCTTAGATGTTGGTGCGACTATAAAATCCAATTCAATCAATCAATCAATTCCCCCTTAAGATACAACATGTGTTAAAGAGGCACTACCTATATCTACGCGATTTTTAATGTAAAATATTAAAGACTCAATATTACTGCATTTATATGTATCAATATTACTGCATTTATATGTATACAAAGCTATTTTATGAGTATTCTAAGAAGAAACATGGTTCGTATTCCAGTTCTGTAAATTATTAATTATGATCAAAACAATATCTTGAATAAAATGCTGCCCAACTGTTTATTCCTGCCGGAGAACTACGAGTTTTTACGATTTTCTCGGACATGCGCAATGCGATTACAAACTGTTCGGCGCAGTTCCGATAGTAAACGAATCGATCGGAACTCTTCGCTAATCAGACGAGGTAGTTCCGATTGTAAACGAATAAGATCGGAAAATCTCCCCTTCGGCTTGTCTAAAACAATTACGAATACAATTTCAAAAATCCGATCTTTTCAATCCTGTTTTTCCCCAGCAAAACGCATATTACATTGGGTGAAATTATTGCCATTTACCTTTTTCATAGTCCTCTTTATAATTAAGTAAAGTTTATATCAATTGGTGGACAGAAAGATATAGGTAGTGCCTCTTTAAGAGACCAATGTTGCAGTTGAATGTATCGGTATCTTAATGCGGGTTTGAGTGCACATAAATAAAGTGTCGGCTGTCAATGAAACTTAGTTACAATATATCTTCAAGGTCTTTTATACGCGTAGTTGTTGTTGCCGATCAAATTTATGTATGTAAAATCTGTGATTTATTTTGTATTTTCCTTACATTAGCGTGATAATAAAACTGCAGCAATTTCGTTTAAATTTGTCCTTCTCCTTGAAAAAACCCTACTGCGCAGTATATATTGTAATAGGATACAATGGAAAACTTTGTTAATATTCCTTACATTGGTTGTTTACAATCCATTTATAGATTTTTGCGAAATAAAATTCGGTTAAGTTACTTTAAATGGTCATGACCCACATGGTCTTCCACGAATGCAGGAAACTTACCAACTTAAACAACTCAACAGTTTTTTTCCGAGAAGCAAGTCAGCTAAACAAGTTATTAGGGGAAAATTAATGTAATGAGGAAAATGCTTACACATGTACTGACCATTCCAGATAAAAATAAAGTGCATGCATTCCTAGAAAAAACCCCAGGTCATTGTCATGCAAAAATCGGTACAGAACTTTTACTTCTAACTTCGACTTCTGGGCCTGCTACTATTTCGCCCTATTAAGGTAAACGTGGACATCTCTGTACGAAGACAAACTGACAGTGTGAGGACGGAAATTCGAAAGGACGAAACATACAATATTTTCTTTATATCAGCTATGATGCCTCTATGTCAGGTCTCCCGTCTGTCTATCTGTAGGTGTTTTATTTATTCTCATTTTCGTCTGAATTGTTGGTCCGTCTCTATATAACATCTGTTTACGTTCCTCCATATTTACCATACACTGTTTATTTAAAATTGGTAATATACTTTATGTTAACATTTATATTTTCCGTCTGACTTGATGTATGTACGTCCTCCTGTCTGTGTGTGTCTGTTTATGTCTGTATGTCCTGTAGGCTCTTTTATATTGAGCGTGCGTACTTGTTGTATCTTCAGTGCGTCCGTCGATGCCTATCAGTTTACACCCGTCTGTATTTACAATAAACGTTTAACTTAATATTTCTAACACGTTATTTATTAAACAGTTTGTGATCGTTCGTCTATCTACTAGTCTGTTCTTTCCTTTATAAGTTATGATATTTCTGTTCATATATACGTCAATCATTGTGACACGCATATATCTTTTTGAATATATGAATGTATGTATATTAACGGTTCTGATTAAGGTTCCGATGGCCTGGCGCTGATTCTGGCAGTCCCAAAATATAACCCAAAACCTCCTCAATACTATAGTTGTCGGCTCTACGATAGGTATAAATATTTTATGTTAAACCTTGTATCCAAACTGTGTCATTAAGTACGTTATACTATCCCTGTACTGTTTTCTATGAAAGCTAATTCGGTCTTGATCACTCTCTTCACTGTAGTTGTGGATGTCTTGGATGTCCTTGTAAACTGTTTTGTATCACGTGTACTAATAATAAATGACACGTGGCTGACATCCTTACCCTACAACCCACTTTAAAAGAGTTTCATGTTAAAGAGACTAGAGACGCTCTGTGGAGTACGTTCTGGAGGAGTCAATCAACATACAAATTAAAACCATCACCTTGTGCTTCAGTTACATATAAAATGTGCACGTGCATAGGGAAACATATGCTTCATCGGGTTTAAGGAAACGATGCGTTTGAAGTATACATTTTCTTTGTATTTATATCGAAATTCATATGATGTGTAAGTTTACACTTTAAAGAGGGTTTATCAGGCATTGTGTTGGGGTCTAGGGGTGCCACTTAAAATTGACAAAATAATGATGTTTTCTATTCCAAAGGGCCTAACCATAATGAATGAGCCTAAACCTTAATATGAACCGTTATTTACAAGGAAATGAATATGGCAAATGCTTATTAATATGTGGTAGTCTAAATCAATCACCGAGAGTAAAAATAAATCAGTGCAGCTTTCTCTGTTTTCCGGGCCGGTTTAAAATTTCTCCCGGGCTTTTATATAGAGAGGACTATATCATTTATGAAAAAAAATGTTTTCATATTTCGTTCATAACGTTGTGCATTTTGATAACATGTTTTGATTTGTTTGTATTTAATATTAGATATTGGTAAACCTTGAAAATGCACCTTTATCATTCATTAAATTGTTGATTTAGAGTTTCTTTCACTATTTACACCTTGACCTACTATAATAAAACATTTCTTTTGTAATATATTTTGCTCATAGACAGGTAAAAGGCTAAACATTATGCACCCGTTTAATGCCAGTCGTTCTAGATTTTATCATTTTGAGGATAAAACGTTATTTACGGATACGGATTTTTTCCGACCTACAATATCAAGTTTAATTACATATTGAAGCACAACACATGTGACAATTACCCAGGCAGTGCATATAAAGTAGCTGTACCAGATTAAACCCATGATGGTATTATACAATAAGGGCAAAGTGTATTTCACTCTCCTTAGCTTGAACTGACTGCGCCTTCTTCTGTTGTCATTTAATCGAAACGAAACACTACAAAATATGATTTGTGTTTATATGATGTTTTCCGTCATTTTCAACACATGTAAGATTATATATGACGGTCGATTTTTTGTGGTGGAGGCAGACCAACCACTTTTCCTGGGTAGAACCAGTATTGTACACCTCCTACACTCCGTAAGAATCGACACTTCCTCACTTACAAGTCGAGCTTCCAATGGGACTCGAACCCGCAGCGGTGAGAAGCGATGGTGGTAGAGGATTAACGTACTGCTACATGCAAACTATTATAGTCCAGTTTGTATTACTTAAAAGTAGAATACCGCTTAGGGGGCGTGATAGGAGATGCACCATATACGAGTTTATCTTTCATTAACAGCCTCAACAAAACCAAGTATGCTACTTTTCTCTCTTACGTGTGTTATTTGCTGCTAATGGATCCGTTTTTATGAATTATTTTATTGAATTTATTTTTATTTTTAAATTACTACTCCGTCTTCAGATGAATATCTTTTTCACATTCATCTTAACGAACCCTATGAACATGCTTCTTTACAAATTTAATAACTGAAGAAAATATAAATGTATACAAGGCAATCACGTTTATTTCCCTTTGAATAATAAAAAGCTGAAATGGGGTATATTATAATGAGTTTTGTTAAACTAAATGAACGAATATAATCGGGTAACCAAATTAGGAACACACTGATTGTCATAACAATATTTGTCAACAGAATTATTCTCAATCAGATCAAACAGACTTCTCATGGGATTAGTCTCTATACTTACTCTAGCTGCTGACATAGTTCAGGAGGTGTGTAATGACGCTAGCTGTTGGTATTTATCTCCGAAGACAATACTTACTCTAGGTGCGGATATTTCCCATGAGAACATTACTGTCGTTTGCTAAAGTAGCTCTCCCTTAAAGTTGTACCGCCGTACATTGTTGTATTGTCGTCCCTGTAAAGAGTGCCGATGCTGTATGCAGCTATTGATAGACCCCAAAGCCTGTACTGACATTAACTGATGATATTGTTTCTGAGGACATGTGTATATTATTCTCCCTGTGGGGAATACCAACGCTAACTGTTGATATTGTCTACGAGGACAGAACTGACGCAAGATGCCGATATTGACCCGGAGGACATTACTGACGTTAGCTAGATGTTGATATTATCCATGATTACATGTAGTAGATGTATATGATGCTTTCTGGTCACGATAAATATTAACGGGCATTGTCGTCAATGCCCGAGATATTCATTCTGGACCTCACTGCACCACTAGACCACTGGACCACACTAGGCCACTAGACAACTGGACCACACTTGACCACACTGGACCACACTAGACCACTTGACTACTATACCACTAACCCACTGGACCACACTAGACCACACTGGACCACTAGACCATTAAACCACTAGGCCACCACTGGACCACTAGACCACTGGACCACCACTGGACCACCCCTGGGCCACCCGATAACCTGTCACAGGCTAAGGGGCAGCTGCCCTCGCCAGACGAAATATTTAATACCACGTAATAATCGTCTATTTTTCTCAACCGGTTTGACACGACCTGTTATTTTTTATTATATACCTAAATTTCGATTTCTTGGTATGAGGGCGGTCGATCATGACTATAAATAATACTAAAGCAATATACTATACACCTTTTAGACTTTTTTGTATAGTGTTCATTGCTTCTGTTCGTCCCTGTTCTATTGGCCTGTTTTTTTCAGTCTCGTTTATTTCTGTTTGTTTAACCCTTATCTGTTTAATCCTTATCTGTTCTTTCATCTCATTATATCGGTCAAGTAATATAATTTTTGATGCTCAGCATGGAACACATATCTGATATTTAGCGTAAGTCCCTTTACCATATTTTAGACAGGGTTTGACATGATTACTTTATTTTTTATTATATATCTACGATGTTTACAATAGTCTGAATTTCTAACAGGCTTGTATTTACAAGTCCCATGAAAACCAACGGTCAGGAATATGCATTTACTTCCCTCCATATTTATTACTATGCATATTTTTACCTTAAGTGACTTAAAGAAATATAACCTAAACTAAAAATAAAACCTAAAGTAAAAATATGAGTGCAAATATTGGCTGCATTCTTTACCTTCATAGAGAGGGAAAGATTAGTGATGAGGCTTTGGATAATAGACCCTTCTTAATATTGCCTAAATGAATATTCATAACAGTTTCCACAACTAGGCTGAGTTAGCAAACATCTCTCAAAAAGCTATCAAAGGAGGGAGCGACCACACCTGATATCGACAATGTATTTGCAACTGAATCAAATATCTTGACATTCTCGCTGAATATGTTCATTTTAATGTCAAGTCTAATGATTCTTTCGATATGAAACAATATGACATGAACTAGTAAATAATGCTTCCGAATTTTTCGGCATCCGTATTTTTTTTGTAAAGGATAGATAATGATGTTTTGAAGCAAACATTTTCAGTTATAAAAGCAAAAGCAATAAAGGCGGACTGAAGTTAGCATGATATTCGATATTCGACATTCGATATTCAAGTTGAATATCGAAAAACAAAAACCTCGAGATTCGTTATCAACAAAAAATAACTGAATATCGAAAAACAAAAAACTTGAGATTCGTTATTCAACTCAAAAAATCCTAATAAAAAACCCCTCGAGATTCGTTATTCAACAAAATAAATCTGAATATCGAAAAACAAAAAACTCGAGAGGTGTGTGGCAATGAAATGAGAGGGGCGTAGTGAGACGGGGCGGGTAATAGGTTGTCACCTTGTATTTGCTTAAAGTATGTCGAACCTAGTTAATATTGATGAGTATATATGTAGCTATATGACCAACATCATACTAATTATATACTAGAACGAATTCGACGGCGAGCAATCGCAAATACCCACGGCAGGTCAATTCCCTTTAACCCTGTATCCATTTTACATGTAATTGTTATGATCGTTCTTTGATACCCAGATCGTAAATTGTACTATTTATGTTTTTCTGTATATATGTATGACACTGTAAATGAATAAATAATGTTTAGGGTATTTGTGTTTTGAACGTTTGAACCCTATCCCAGAGTCCCATAGTTACCCTGGAGCAAATTATACTGATATTCTCAAAATCTTTACATTTTATTGAGAAAGAAATATAGATATTTGACTGAATTTACCTCTCTCTCCTCACACACACACACACACACACACACACACACACACACACACACACAGACACACACACACAGCCCCACTCCCCATCCTTCGACACTCCTCTAAGTTGGAAAACTGAAATAGTTTTATATGCTTTGGTTTTCAGAGGAGTATACTTGTCTTTTCGCACTGCATTTGTCGTTTTTTCGTCCTGTCGTCCTTTCGTTCTGTCGTCTTTTCGGGGGCGATATAACGAAAATACGACAAATGGCAGAAATAAGCCACCATACTCACCTGATGTGGACTTTTCCGCCATGTTTTCTAATGCGAACATTATTCAAAAGTCATGTGGAGTGGGTGTGCTATACCTTGATACCAAATGTATCTACCGTATAACTTGTATGTGATTACAACGCATTTTTAGAACTTAAATGAAAAAATACATTATTCAAGATAACGAACATCTGTGGTCTTACTAATGAAGTGTCTCATGTTACAACAGTTCTTGTATCTTTGAGTCGCATGCTAATTTTCTATCTATAACACTGTTAGATTGACACGATAATACAATATTATTCTTTGGGATTAGCAGCTGTTTTACACAACATGATTTATGTAGAATTGATTAAGTTATTGTACAGTTCTTGTATCTTTGAGTCGCATGCTAATTTTCCATCTATAACACTTTTAGATTGACACGATAATACAATATTATTCTTTGGGATTAGCAGCTGTTTTACACAACATGAATTATGTAGAATTGATTAAGTTATTTCTAACTATAATTATATTTATAGAAACTGTTCACTTTATGACGCTGTTCACAGTATCATTTTGTTTGTTTAATTCTTTTATTGTATATATGTTTGCTAAAAATTCATTTCATATCTTATTGAACTGTTGTAATGTATTTGTGAATCTCCTTATTTGGAAGAAAAAAAATACTACTATTTATTGTTCTACGTACAGTTGCAAAGTGCGATATATTATCTACCATAATACCACAAAGTAGTTGTGAAGTGCGGCGAATACAAATTTGCGGATTGAATGAAGAACACAGAATGATAACATTACATGTTCACGCGATCGAAACGTGGTGAATAGCTTACCGTTGTTTTATACCGATAGATATAGATATTTACAGTAAAGAGGCTCTCCCAGGGGATTTTGGGATCTGGGGAACATGGCCAATTATTTTTAGGGACCAGGGGAACAATGACAATTACTTTCAGGGATAGAGGGATCAAAGATCTACTTTTAGGGATCTAGTTAACAGTGTCCTTAAAGGAAGAAGTACCAATTGTTTACGTATAATTGCTATAAAAAGACTATGAGAGTGGAAGTTACTTTTAAAAAAAGACATTTGGACTGCTGATCCCTGCTGACTGCTTTAAAAGGCTGAATTTTAGTATCGCATTTAGGACGAATATTATTAGCGCCTTAATCTGACTTCAGAGAAGATCAACTTTCCGGTTCAGCTGCCAGTGTTTGCACGGACATCCCCACGGATGGTACCTGAAGTGGTTTTTGCTTTCTTTAAGATCAAAGGAATGACCTCTAAAAGTACAATGTGCTTAAGTGGTTACGGAATAATTTGAATTTAAGTTTTTTTTGCTGTTAAGCCACACCTCCAACCACCTGTCCATATGTGTCCATTTTCAGCTATACTGATCATAGATAAGCAGAGCTTATGCCTTGGTCAGTCTGTTGTTCCGACCGTAAACCCTTTTGTGGCGACTACTCCTTTAAAACTATAAGATGCATTTTCATGAAACGTTACAGCAATGTTGCCCATAAGGTCTAGTTGATTCTAGTAGAGAAATCCTAGATGGCCGCTAAAGCTAAAAATGTATTTTTAAAAAATGAAATTTGTAGCGACTTTCCTTCGAAACTATAAGTGATACTTATATGGGACCTGATAAAAAGATCAGCATAACATAATGTTGGTCCTTGACGAAAAGCAATTTGATTCGTTGTCAGATATGGCCACCAGTGGCCATCTTTGTTTACATAGAGTTATATGGGACATTCTTGTGGCGACTACTCCTCTGGAACTACTCGATGCATGTTTATGACGCTTTATAGGAATGTGGCTGATGTCTAGTTGGTCGAAAGTAAAAATCAGTTCGGTAATAATTTCAAGATGGCCACCGCAGCTTAAAATAAATTTGAAAAAATATTATGGCGACCACTTCTCAAAAACCATAAGGGATATTGATTAGGAACCTTTGCCAAATTGACTGGCACGACATATAATTAGTCCTAAATAAAATTTATCTTTGTTCAATATCAAACATGGCCACCAGAGGACATCTTCGTTTACATAGAGATATATAGGAAAATACTGTGGCGACTACTTCTCTGAAACTATTCGATGGATTTTCATGAAACTTTACAGGAATGTCTTGATGTTGTCTAGGCGGTTTAAAGATGGTGGCTGGCAGATGTGTGGAGGGAGGGACGGGCATCCACATTTCGGCTAAAGTTGTCCTTCTGCAAATTGTTTTGGGTTTGAACCAATTTTGGTGTGTAACGTTATATTGTTAAGTTACCACTTTCTTACGATCAAGGCCGAGTCACTCTTTTTCAGAATAGAGTTATGTCCCTTGAGTTACTTAACAAAAATGTTTTGTAACTTCTGGACTTTCGCCTTTTCCAAATAGAGTCATGACCCCTGATCATCTTCACATACCTTGTCGTGGTAAGCTTATTTTGATTACACAAGTTTTGTTGAAATTTAAACAACATTTTGGGTGATTGTTTTATATAGCTATCTTAAAATGTGCATGGTATAAACCATATCCTTTGGTGTGAATTCTTAAAAAAATTAACATATACTAGTAGGTTGCATTTGGATACTAGCAGAAATTTAGAATCATTTCGATAACATAACTTTTGGCTTTACTTGAATACTGTCCAACGGATGTTGCCTTGATCCGTGGGACCCAATTTATAGTGAAATAGTGTAAAAGATTCATGTTTACAGTATAAAACTAGAATTATCACTAAATGGGATCCATAGCCTATGTCTAGTCAGAAACAAATGATGGTGTAAAAGTCGAAAGGGAAATGTATTCACAGAACAAAGTCAACCAAATACACGTATTTGAAACAAATACCAATCACAAGGATAGACAGAAGCAAATTATGCAAAATGGCAAACGCAAAAGGGTTGGATTCATGGGATGGTCAATGACATAAAAGCCGTTGGCGTTAAAACAAGTTCTAAAGTGCACCAATCCCGACTATTACCCTATTTTTAATCCAATAAAATGAGACCAGCCAGACTATATCCTCTCACAAATAAGGCAGTATTAATAGCAATTAGTAGGCAATATAAGTATAACACAAAATGATCATGTATATATGAATATATGCCTAGAAAGCCACAAAGTTAAATACCTGTAAGAAGCCAGGACAACAAAACATGATCCGTTACGAGCACGTAAGACAATATTAAAGTCAAACATTAGGCGTTACCATCCCTTGTCTGATTTAGGTATAAAATGTGTATCAATTCAGCGATATATGCATTTTAATAGTTGTATATACCAGAGAATTACGAATAATTTGTTATTAGGTCTGTGTTCAGTTATAACTTCTTGTCTATTTTATACCAAGTATATAATCTTACATTCGTGACTTATTCGTATTGACTTAATAACCTCGTTGGATAAAAATACAGGATACTAAGCTCATCCTCGTATCCCAATTGTATCTAACTCGAAAAATTAATAATACACAGTCACTCATGTCACCCCAAAAGTACATATGTGTTTAATTATATGTGAAGTGGGCGGAGTTAATTATGCATTGGCACCCTGGTGTTCTTACGTTACATCTAATTACTCATTTACTCATATATGGTAAATTCTGGTGTTTAAAAATGAAAAAAACATTTAACCTTACTGTTTTTATTAAATGCTTCACATGAATTACATATTTCTACAATTTCCATATGCCTCATATCTTCAATACATTAATTTAATTACAATATATGTTTATTACATGAGATCCCATTCTCCGTCGGGAATATATATTCCTCCTTCACTATCGTCCATGTTGCATATAATCAAATGTGATTTGATGTCCCATGTTAAGAACCTAAACAACTGATGTTATATTTAATATACTACTTAAGTAAAAAACGAAATAAGAACATAGTGCAAGTTCCATAACAAAGATAAAATAAAGGAAGAATGTGTCATTGCTTAGAAATATTTGCAAGTGCTGCATATCACATGCGAGTGGTGAAAATCAGTTAAGAAATAATAATTATAAAAAAATAAATATATATAGTGTTTTTTCCACAGTGAAAGAGAAGTTAATATCGACTACATTAAATCTTTATTCCTAAGTTATATCCGTTTTCTTTCCATAAATTTTTTTTCCAACTGATTTTCAAAACTTACTTTTATTGATCACTTAAAATTCCCTTAGTATATTCATGTACCTCTTTAGGAACTATTTAAAATGTGTAGACAAATATTTGACTTGAAAAAAGCACCACATACCATAAAAAGGTATGTCATTAAGTGATATTAACATATAAAAGTACATGTTACAGGAAGAAAACACCCACTTCCTAGCTGATTCAAAAGTAAAGCTTTGGATACCGGCTTTACAACTTCACCGAACAGACACTTATTTACGCAGTTTCCGGCAATTCTAAACACACCGAGCTGATTTCACAAGAGATATTATCAGATGAAAACAATCATTAAAACAACAGTAGGAATGTGTGTTAATACAACAATACAAATCTTAACATCTGGATGTGATTTGACTACCTTGTTTTTCTGTTTTTCTCCGAAAAAGGAACACCTATCAGAAAAGTACACCTTTGTTCTTTACATGATCTCTGGGGTCAAAATACGTTCCGTAATTTCGGTTTTCATTAGAAATAATACTTGTATTCGTTGTTTTTCATATTTCGATGTCATCTTTCGTGCTAGGATTTGTTTAAAGGTTTAATTACACTAAATACGTCGAATGTGCTCGCCTGGTACATTCGAAAGTAGTTCTGTATTAAAGAGTGCTAATCTCTTTTTCTTTAAAAAAATCTTTAGTGCAGTTAGCTGTTATGTTTGGCTGTAACTGTATTCTGGACATGTTGTTAATATTTCAAATGTAGCTCATCATGTTTTTGACAGTTGTTTTATATAAATTTCAGAAGTGAAAGTAGACAGGGTATGAAATTGCAAGGGGTAAATATTACTTTGACATTTAAACCGGTGTTATTATACAGTTAAGAAATATTTCTTCGAAGATATTTAATCCCCCTATTTCCTTATTGATGTTTAATAGCAGACATGTTTATTTGCATGATAAAGTAAGTTTCCCAGAATGGAGAAGTTAACAGATTGGCAACATTCTCACTTTACTATGGAGGGGTCATGTAGACTCATTTACGCTATTATAAACTAAAGCACTACTTTCGGGGCTACCACACCGGAAACAACCCAAGGCTTGCGCTCCCTGTACAGACGAAAACCATGCACCGCACGTTACCAAATCATTACTGACACATCGAATTTAGAATATTATAATGGTGGCGCATTAAATTCATATTGTTGATATAATTGTACATAATCATTATATCGAGTTTTTTTTAAAAATGAATCCAATGTATTTGCTAGGACTTAACCTTTGATGTTTATGCACGAAATGTTTTATGTTCGCATTATTTTTGTATCACATTCCACCATTTTCGATTTTGAAAAATAATTTGCATTAATGTCATTTAGCTCGTCTTTCGTTGTACTAAAATGAATTCAAAACAATTTATACAGACATGAAATATTTTTTAAAACTCCAAACCCTTCCCTATTATCTTTACATCCGCTAAAAACAATGCATCAATGTCCTTGTTTGTGATACATTTAATTGAAAATGTAATGGTATTTCCTGGAGCAAACATATTGCAAAGGTTTATCTTTAACAACTGAATGGTTGCTCCCGTGTTTGTTTATACCCTAAACTGCTTATATTCCGGGATCTGTATTCATATTTTCAATATAAAGGAAGACAGGGCACAACATACGTGAAGAACGAAGGAGAGTGTGATGTAGTCACCTAAAACATACAATACTCAGCCTTCGGATCTGACAAATAATACATAATAAACCATAAGGATAAAATATATTATTTATGCTTAGCAGTAAAGTAATGATTTTAGCAATGAAATGTTATTTTTTCACTGCCGGAGCTACATTTTTTCAATATCAAAATCATTTTTTTTTTTAATTGTTTAGAAGATTACTTTTTAATATATATCATTCGACAGTAAGTGGTTTAACTAAGAAAATGATCTGTAGTTTTTAAAACTGGTCAAGTATTTCAGAATTGTTGTCATTTATAGTGAAAAATGTCAGTTGGCCATTTTTTTCAAAAATGCTTTTTCCAGAAAGTTGCTATGAAAATATATCTTTGCATTTGAAATAACTTAACTAAGAAAATGAGTCGTATATTATTGCAATCGGTTAAGTAGTTTAGAAGTTATGGGGAATGAAAACAGCGATTTTAACATACTAAGCCAATGACGTCGTCAAATTAAAAAAAAATCTGGATAAAAGCACTTTTGATTAAAAAGCATCAAATAAAAATATTTTTGTTTTGTTTTGTCGTGAATAACAAAATTGATTTAACCTCGAAGTGATCAAACTATAATATTTTCACTCATACTTCGCATTCATGAAAACATAAAGTTTTCACACTTCTCGATGAAATAAAATCTGTCACTCCAAAACAACAAATATCCTCTATATACCTTTCTCCGAAAAAACATGTATTTTTCAAAGTATTTATCTTCCGATTTATTATATTTCCTGAAAAGATCATTTTTAAAAAAGATAAGCAACGAGTTCACTGCGATTTTTTATGGTTATTTATGTAATAACCCTTATCTGATTTCTCAACAAATCCGTTTTAAATTGACAAACGCTGTTCCAAATATTAAACAAACTTTCCAAATAGCTCTTCCAATTACGAATTGGCATCTTACTTCTACATAAAGACAAACCTAGAAACAGTCAAAGTATCATGTTGATCCATTATACCTTACACAACAAAAAACAAAAGAAGTTACACTTTACATTATTAAATGTAATTTCTAACTTTAAATAATATCAATTGATATTCGAGTCTGCATGATCCACACACCAAGCCTCTCTATGCCATAGTGTGGTCTTTATGAAATCTATCATTTATAAAAGTATTTATGGTAGAAGAAATATGTTTCATTCGCTCGACCATGTCTTCATTAAATATTTTTTTCATCAATTCATCGCGTTCCTTTTGGTCATATTTGCGATGAAAGTTGCCGCTTTGAAGTTGTACTGTGCATTGTATGGCATGCCTGGATACGTTGACATCCAGAAAGGATGCCAGTTCAAGAAGCTCTCCAAATAAGTTTGTTTTCAACTGTTCATAGCGAACAACGTGGATTGTCCCCGGAAATGTCACCAACCATTTCCTATGAAAATTTAGATATCTTCCCAGTTGTAACAACACAAATTGTGTCCATGCTGAAAGAAGAAGAATATGAACTCATAATAAAACATTCACTGTAACACATGCTATTTCAGTATCGTACAGGAAAAAAAGAAGAAAATAAAAAAGAAGTGAAAAATGTCCGCAAAAGAAAACAAAAGAAAAATTGTGTGTTTCTTTTGTTGCAAATAGGTATTATGTACATTTATTATCTTTAAAAAATATATGTTTCATAATGATCCATAATTCTTTAATTTTAAGAAGTACACAATGTAAAGTAGAGGTTATACGTGCTAAACATAATTGTAACATTGTCATTGAAATTCCTTTTGTATCTGTACAGGTGTAAATCGTTTAATTGAAAATAACACCTGTCAGAATACATGATTTACTGTAAGTAATAGATAGAGTATGGTGTTATCGAGTTGGTTGATTTAAACATAGAGATGGGCATAGTGTTTAAAACAATCAACAAGATGAGACCATACTCTATTTGTTTCGTAGTATGTCCATTTCAGCTGTCTGCCATACTCTAACTTAAAATAACTGGTAGTTAGAGTAAACCATTTGTTCTGATATGTGTTATTTTCAATTAAAAGATTTACACCTATGCAAATACAAAGGGAACTTTTGTGACCATGCTACCATTACCTACCAGCTATTGGAAAGAAATATAAAAAGATCGGACAGGGAAAGTAGCATTCAAGGAGGACAGTCAACCACAAAAAACAGAAACAAAAATGCAAACAGACAAACAAGAAGGCAAAGTAATAATAAAAGCAAACTACATCACACTACATCACAAACACAAATGGGTTGCCAATAGGGCTACCGCATTGGAACGGCCAGTGACAAAGTAGGCCACTGTGGGTTTAAACCGGTTCTAGGGTGCACCAAACCTAACATTTATCCTACTGTCATCCATTAAAACAGGACAGTGTAAATAAATAAAACCCCGCCATGATCTAATCTCTAACCAACAAGGTAGCTTCAATAGGCAATATAAGTAAAACACAAACATGCTCGTGTAAATATAATACAAAAAAGCAAGAGCATAGCAAACCACAATGAAGGTACTCAATGACTTGGCAGAAGCCAGAGCAAAGAGAATAAACCAATAAGGGCTCGACAAGAAATGGGCTTTAGGTAGGCGTCATAATATGGTCCACAGCCTGTCCGGTCATCGTACCATTAAAGAGGAAAGCACTGTAAAAGGGTCCATTGCCAAGCATGCAGTACCTCTTTTGATAAACATTTTAACAAGTTTAACAAAGATAGTATGAAAGTGATCATGACCAAGAATCTTACGAAGTTTATAAATCACATCACCATAGAAGTCAGGTTGTGATAGTCCTTGTCGCAGAAGAGTCCTTAAATTACTTCTATATTTAGAAAGAAGATCAGAGTTACGATAATAAAATTTTGCAAAGGTTTTACGAAGTTTATGGTAACGGTAACCCTGACTGAGTAGCTTTTTAGTTATACAAATATTAAGAATATTAAAGTCCTCAACTCGAGTAAAAGCTCTTGAAAAACGAATAAGTTGAGACACATACACCCCATAAGAAGTTGCTCGGGGAACATCCCCATCCAAGTGGGGTTAATTAACAATGTCAAAATTAAAATCATCTCTCTTGTCATAGATTTTGCTAATTATTTCACCATTTGGAAGTTAGACTAAGGCAGACAGCTGAAATGAACATGCTACAAAACAAATATAGTATGGTCTCATCTCGTTGGATGGTTTAAACATCTCAATATTTAAATGGATTACAAAATACTCTATCTATTACTTGTACTTTTTTAACAGCTTATCAATTGAAATAATGTTCGTCCCTGGTGTACGGACAAGCTACGACTAGTTAATAGGAGACGGAAGCGTAACGTAAAATATTCGAACAAAGTGGAACAAAAGAAAAACGTCAAATTTCGTGGTGACATTTTAATTTAAATCAACCAACTGGATGACACCATACTCTATCTATTACTTATACTTTTTTAAACGACTCATCAATTGAACGAGTTCACATAGTAACATTGCCTAAACTGCCGTTAGTAAAAAACGCTTTAATATTATTACAGGCGTTTTTTGTAATATTTTCTCTAGCAAATGTTTTTTGAATAAGATAAATTAGCTTGTCTTTGATAAGATGATGTGGTAAAGTTGTAAATAGTGTAGAGAAATCATAAGTTGTTATAGATGAAACATGACGTTTATTGGAAATTTTATCAAGAACGGTCTCCTGATTTTTTTATAGACCAAAACAAATTAATCCCAGAGTTTTTATAAGTTTTATCACAATATCGTTTAACGTGATCTTTAACAAGACAAGAAGTTAAAAGTTTGGAGATGTTTGTTGTAGTGCAGGCACTAGAATTCGAAATAAAGCGGGCCTTATATGGATTTTTATGTAATTTAGGAATCCGGTACACAGTAGGCAGTTTGTTTTGCATTTTTGTCTACCCCAGCCTTGAAAGTAGTGCACCGAGTGATATGTGTGGAAACAACATCTTCCTCAGTAAAATATACTGGAGTATACGAATTGGTGCTGCCGAGTTCCAGAGATAAAACATTGACGTAATGTAGGCGTTCAAACAATAATTACATTATTAGCTGCTTTATCGGCAGGAACTAAAACAAATTTATTATGAAATTCCTAGGTCTCGGAGGAAGTAAAGAGGGGTTAGCGTTATAAAAGTTAATACGTGTATCTATAATTTTAAGAGTAGACTCGTTCCAAGTAGAAAGCGAGTGGAACCGCATGTTCTCTACGACACTATTTTATACTAAAATCTTCAATGGAGTGGACGATCTGGGCACGACAGGCATTACACTCAATAATTGAAGGTAATCTATATTTAGGACCTTTCAAAAACAAAAGCCGAATACGTTTATCAACAATATCAAAATTAGCAGTGATAACATGAGCTGCTGGAGCATAGCGAAATTGTGATGTGTTACATTCACATTCCTTAGTAAGTTTAATTTGAACCTCGGGTTGGAATTCCCTTTCTTCACCGGATACACATTAAAGGTTCTTATAATCTACAGATTTAACAAAGTAAAACATAACATTTTACAATAAACTAAATACCATATCTCTGTCTTTCCAAATCAGATCTAACTGCTTTTCGAAATTGTTTGAGTTTTTATTGATATCAACATATGGCCAAGTTTGGTAAAGATCAGATGCAAAATGATAGACCTATCGTCTTAACAAGGCAAATCTATAACAAAGTCGAATAGAAATGGGCAGTTTTCCTCTACTTCTTATGCCCATTTCCATCAAAAAGGAGGGATTACTTTTTATTATAGGATCTACATTCGAAATTTACATGCAATATTGGTGGTGGTAAGCCTACAAATTCGTTGTAAACATGGCCGACTACTATCTTCTGATATTTCGCCTTATTTCTTACTTTGAAATATTAGGTTGACACAATGGGAAGACATAGTAAGTCCACATATTTTAAAAGTCAAATGTTTTAAAAGGACTGTTAGTTGTATTTCAATTTAAAAAGCCAATTAATATGACGCCAGTAGCCAATCAAAATTGTTCGAGTTTAATTAATATCAACAATCTGGCCAAGTTTGGTAAAGATCAGATGAAAAATGATTGACCTATCGTCTTAGCAAGGCAAAATATAACATATTTAATGTATCAAAGGCCATAATACTGTGGTTATTAATCAGATATAGCTGGTTATCGAACTGGTCCACGCTGTCATTGATCTGGTAAAGTTTGATAAAGATAAGTTGAAAAATGAAGGCCGTATCCTCTAAATGAGAAAATGTGAACGGACGGACGGACGGACGACGACGGGTAGCTTGTCATCACATAAGTGCTGGCTTTCAACCAGTATAGTTGAACATTATACATGTTACTGTGACGGGACACTTAGTTTTTTATTCTGTCGGCTAGTCTAAATATGCATTAGTTAGTTCTCTTTCATAAAATAATTGTTTGCCATGTAGAAAGTGACGTAAGGAACTTCATATTGTGGAATAAATCCGGACTAGCATTATGTTTTCCAATATATATAATACAGTATTATTGTACCAACTACTGCACAGATGTTATACGGTACACAGCATTACAAGAACCACCTGGTACGCTATCTATAGTAGCGGAGGTTATTACCTTTAGCGTTGGAATTGTTACCTTTAGTGGCGGTTGTTACCTTAAGCGGAATTGTTATCTTTAGCGTTGTTACAATCATCACCGTCGCCTGATTAAGTATAACTTTCATAATTGGGTAGCCAAAAATAATTACCTATGATGTAAGTAAGCATTAAAGGGTTATGACTTACCGGATGAGTTTAACAGCTCGGTACTAGCATGACCAGTATGATCCTGAGAATGTCTGAAATTGAAATATGCTAATAAAGCATCCTCCGGTCGTCTTATTAATAGTACAGCTTTCTGGTAGAGGGGGATGCTGGAAACGAAATGCGTCTTAACAACTATCGTTTTAACACGGTCTCTGTTACATTCAAACGGGAATCAGTTCTTTCTTAATCGTCCGTCGCAATTCGAGCTAGACGTACCAATACCTTAAATGAAAGTAAATGTAAATTTAAGTCGAATATATCTTGTAGTATTAATTTTTCATATACATGCGTTGCTGATGAAACAATCAAAGGAGATACAAATATCGGACAGGGAAAACCGCCGCATTCAAGGACGACAGTCAACCACGAAAATTAGATATATGTTACTATAGAAACCACATCGTCGGAACGCAATTGCATCGTAGGTCCGCACTGTACTGCAAACAATGCCTTGATAATACAACGAAACAGACAAAAAACAACATAAAGGGTGGTGAAGACAGGGTTACGAAAACACAAAAACAAATACTCAAAAAGACAGAGAAGACAAAAGTAATAAAAATTGCAAACGCCATCACAAACACGAACGGTCAGTGGCAACAAAGGCCATTGGGGTTTAAACCGGTTCTAGGGTGCACCAAACCTCACACTTACCGTACTGTCATCCCATTAAAACAGGACAGTGTACATAAAGAAATCCCCGCCATCATCTAATCTCTAACCAACAATGCAGCATCATGAATTTTATATTCTAATAGAGGAAATACGGTATTATTAATATATAGGTCAATTAACATCACAGAGAAACGTTCACATTTGTTGCCACTGACCGTTCCAAGGGGGTTGCACTATGTTTTTATGTGTTTGTTTTTGTGTTTTGTGGTTAACTGTCGTCCTTGAATGCTACTTTCCCTGTCCGATATTTCTATCTTTCTTTGTATATAGTAAAGAGACATTTTAAGTGCTTATAGATGAAACATGACGTTTATTGAACATTTTATCAAGAACATCTTCAGAATCTTTTATAGACCAAAACAAATTAATCCCAGAGTTTTCTTATGTTTTATCACAATATCGTTTAACGTGATCTTTAACGGCAGTAAGACAAGAAGTTAAAAGTTTGAATATGTTTGTTGTAGTACAGGCACTAGAATTCGAAATAAAGCGGGCCTTATATGGATTTTTATGTAAATTAGGAATCCAGTATATAGAAGGCAGTTTGTTTTGCTTTTCGTCTACCCCAGCCACCGAGTGATATGTGTGGAAGCAACATCCTCCTCAGTATAATGTACTGGAGTATACGAATTGGTGCAGCCGAGTTCCAGAGATAAAACATTGACGTAATGTAGGCGTCAAACAATAATTACATTATTAGCTGCTTTGTCGGCAGGTTAATATGAAATTCCCGAATTCCCGATTTTAAATTACGAAAGGAAAACCTCAGTATCGGAGGAAGTAAACAGAGGTTAGCGTTATAAAAAATAATACGTGTATCTATAATCTTAAGAATTGACTTTTTCAAGTAGAAAACGAGTTTGGGTCCGCATCTTCTCTACGACACCATTTTATACTAAAATCTCCAATGGAGTGGGCGATCTCGGCAAGACATGCATTAAAATCATTAATTGAAGGTAATCTATATTTAGGACCTTTCGAAAACAAATGCACAAGACAACTTACAAAATGTACATTACAACTTACGAAATTCACAAGACAACTTACGAACTGCATATGTCAACCTAAAAAATGCCCAAGACAACTTACTAAATGCACAAGACAACTGAAAAAATGCACAAGACCATTTACGAACTACACATGCCAATTTAAAAATGCACAAAACAACTTACGAAATGCACATAATAACTTACGAAATGCACATAACAACTGAGAAAATACACGAGACAACTGAAACAATGCACATAACTACTTACGAAATGCACAGGACAACTGAAAAATGCACAATACAACTTACGAAACGCACAAAACAACTAACAAAACGCATAAGTCAACTTACAAAAAGCACCAGACAACTTACAAAACGCACAAGACAACTGACAAAATACACAATACATCTTACAATGATGCAGAAAATGCACAAGACAACTGAAAAAATGCACAAGACAACTTACGAAATGCACGTGCCAATTTAAAAAATGAACAAGACAACATTCGAAATGCGCATAACAACTTACGAAATGCACATAACAACTGAGAAAATGCACATAACATCTTCGAAAATGCACAAGACAACTAAAAAAATGTACAAGACAACTTACGAAACGCACAAGACAACTAACAAAACGCACAAGACATGTTACAAAAAGCACCAGACAACTTACAAAATGCACAAGACAACTGAAAAAATACACAATAAACATACAAAAGAAAACGCACAAGACAACTGACAAAATGCACAAGACAACTTACGAAGTCCACAAGAAAAATTAGAAAATGCACAGGACAACTTAGAAAAAGCATAGTACAGCTTAGAAAATGAACAAGGCAATTTAAGAGTTGCAATTAACATTAGAGAACATGCGGACCCAAACTCGCTTTCTACTTGGAAAAAGTCAATTCTTAAAATTATAGGTACACGTATTAACTTTTATAACGCTAACCCCTCTTTACTTCCTCCGAGACCTAGGTTTTCCTTCCGTAATTTAAAATCCGGAATTCAGGAAATTCATAATACAGTTGTTTTAGTTCCTGCCGATAAAGCAGCTAATAATGTAATTAGTGTTTGACGCCTACATTACGTCAATGTTTTATCTCTGGAACTCGGCAGCACCAATTCGTATACTCCAGTACATTCTACTGAGGAGGATGTTGTTTCCATACATATCACTCGGTGCAATACTTTCAAGGCTGGGGTAGACGAAAAGCAAAACAAACTGCCTACTATGTACTGGATTCCTAAATTACATAAAAAATCCATATAAGGCCCGCTTTATTTCGAATTCTAGTGCATGCACTACAACAAACATCCAAACTTTTAACTGCTTGTCTTACTGCCGTTAAAGATCACGTTAAACGATATTGTGATAAAACTTATGAAAACTCTGGGATTATTTTTTTTTGGTCTATAAAAAATTCAGGAGACGTTCTTGATAAAACTTTCAATAAACGTCATGTTTCATCTATAAGCACTTATGATTTCTCTACACTATATACAACTTTACCACATCATCTTATCAACGACAAGCTAATTTCCTTTATTCAAAAAACATTCGCTAGAGAAAATACTACATTTTTAGCCTGTAATAATATTAAAGCGTTTTTTACTAATGGCAGTTTAGACAATTTTGCTATGAAGTTTGTGAAGCACTCATCTTCCTATTAGATAATATTTTCGTCTGGTATGGAACACCGTTTATAGACAGATTGTTGGTATCCCTATGGGTACGAACTGTGCACCACTTATCGCAGATTTGTTTTTATTTTGCTATGAAAGAGATTTCATGTTGAGTCTTTCACCATATAACCAGGCAATTGTTATTAAACCCTTTAATGACACCTCTCGGTATCTGGATGACATATTGAACATTGACAACCCTTTCTTTCCAACTATGGTTAATACTATTTACCCTAAAGAACTTCAGCTTAACAAAGTTAATATATCTGATAATAACGCTCCTTTTCTTGATTTAAATCTCTCGATTGAAAATGGTGAAATAATTAGAAAAATCTATGACAAGAGAGATGATTTTAATTTTGACATTGTTAATTATCCCCACTTGGATGGGGATGTTCCCCGAGCAACTTCTTATGGGATGTATGTGTCTCAACCTATTCGTTTTGCAAGAGCTTGTACTCGAGTTGAGGATTTTAATATTCGCAATCTTTGTATAACTAAAAAGCTACTCAATCAGGGTAACCGTTACCATAAACTTCGTAAAACCTTTGCACAATTTTATAATCTACTTAGCCACTGACCGTTCCAAGGAGGTTGCCTTATTGTCAACCCTTTTGTGTTTGAGATGTCGTTAGCATTTTTATTACTTTTGCCTTCTTGTTTGTCTGTTTGCGTGTTTGTTTCTGTGTTTTGTGGTTGACTGTCCTCCTTGAATGCTACTTTCCCTGTCCGAGTTTTTTATATTATTTTTTTTGTCCGTTTTTCTATTTTGTTATTTTCAACTAAATAACTAGCATCTAGCTGTACATATACACAGCAGCAGTAAAGGTATCAAATATATCCCCGTATTGCACTGCAGATATGACTGAACTAATGTACCAGCACATCTGCATATCAACATACCAGCATGCCAGTTATTGTTCGGGGCGCTTGTTTCAGCCAAAGGTGTTTTTTTAACTAAATAAATTGTACATCAATGAAACAGACATTTTTAATGGAACATATAAATACTTTACCTTTCAAATTCGGTTGGGAAATAAAACAAATTCCGTGCAAAAGTTGTTTTTAAAAGGCATTGTTAATGCAAAATTCTGCTGCATCAAAAATCGAATCAAAAAATTACTTTTTAAGAATTTTTACCCAACAAAGGTTTTAATGTGTCGGATATTAAATGTAAATTAAAAAATGCTGAATGTTTTATAGCAAACTATTAAGTTTAACTGAATTTATTTGTGATTTCTTGATTTTCTGCTGTCCTCGTATCCCGGAAATTACATGGAAAAAGCCCCATCAAAAAACAGTTTGTCTGTAAAATATTGATTTCTAAATCGATTTTCAAGACTTTATTTCTAAATCGATTTTCAAGACTGAGATATTCTTTTCTTGCCACTAAAAAGTCCAGTTCTAAAGATATACAATTGTCACAACACGTATTACTCAAATCACTTTGTTAATGCTGAAAAACCTTTGGCGGAAACAAGCGCCCCGAATAATAAGTACTTTTGTTGACAGATGTTTATTTTCTTTAGAACAAATAGTTTAGTTTGTTTTGCTTGCTTGTATTATGGATATATTAAATGGGTTAAGTTTTACTGTAGGTTAAGTGCGATTCGAGTTTGAGTTTGTAGATATCAGCTCGCTAGTTTGTAAACGGACATACTTATGATGGTTTGTAGACGTGGAGACCCATATTTTGTAAATAATTGTGATTTTACGGGTTTATTCTCCATAACACTGTACACTACATGTCTTTGTTTTACATTTACACATTGCATTCGACTTTCTACTGACCGCATCGAGGTTACAACGTGGAACTCTGTATTTGATGATAGTAAAGCGGTTTATACGTACTAAGAACTTGTATATAAGAACTTCACTGCATTATATTTCATCACAATACATTTGTTGGATCAGCTCAATTGTATTTCAATATGTTTCCTATAGATTTCAACTACAAAACTAAATTTTAAAGCCGAAATAAATAGCTTGTCTGGTTTGGTTTGTAGATATTAACATCACGGCTGGTAATCATTGAGACAAGCTCCAAACTATACGCAAACGTGTCCCACCGTAACCTTCGCCTGTGGAAGAATGCGGCGTGTTTAGTCGTCCATAGTACAGGAGAAAAGTAGCTAGCTTCAAATACAAAATTAATATGGAGTAACTCCGGTCTGTGAGCAAAGTATTAACATTACTACGTAGAATAAAATATTATAGAAAATCAATTAAGGGAATGGGAATAGTGGATAAGGGATGGTGTGTCATGATCTGTAAAGAAATATAAAAAAATCGGACAGGGAAAGTAGCATTCAAGGAGGATCTTGTCCGATCTTTTTATATTTCTTTCACACCTTAATCGGGGTTGACAAAGATGCAGTTATTAGAGAAGCTAAATTTGGAACTGTGACACCAAACATAACAAATTCTATCGATACATTGTATATCCACTGTGATTTGATAAGTAATTATGTTGTTGATGGATCATAAGGGGATGTTATTTATGAAATAAGTACAGCTGACCTTACAAGGTCGTATCATTTTAAAGACGAACCGATAAGAGTCGGGTTCTGTGAAGTAAACAAAACAATCATTAACAGTATTAATATTTACATAACCGATTTCTCCGGTAAAATTATTAATCTTAATGGAGTTCATACATCTTTCGATTTGTTTTAAAGGAATTAATGTAACATAAGTTATATGGCAAGTTTAAAAAAAGTTTATGACACTAGAACGGGAACATGTACTCAAGTTGATCGATTAACTGGAGCTGGTATATTTGACATTTTTTCAAAAGTCGGATCAAAGATATTCAGTGAGTCTGTGAAAACAGCAGGCAAAAAGGCATTAGAAACTGCTGCTAGGCAAATCATAGAAAGCGGTTCTAAAATACTTGGGGGTGAAGTAGGAAAAATGACTGCTGATAAGTTAGTTTCAGTTATAAAACCTAAACCAAAAGGTGAGATAATTTTGAAAGAACTTACAAAAAAGAAGTTGTAGCTAAAACTGAAGAAGATGTAAATGCAAAAATTAACAGATTACTATCCGGAAGAGGAATTCATGCAAGAATTAATCGATTAATTAATAAAAAATAATCTAATTACTAGTATATATAGATGTTTCGAAGTAATCAATATAATACTAGATATGAGCGTATACCTATTCAGTAAGATACTGCCATAACACGACCAGAAAATGCTACCAGGCAAATGAAAAGTGGTTATCAGTTTACACTAAATGGTAGAAGTTCTTACTTTGATTGGTATAATGCATTTTTGAAATCGGTTTTCAAGTAAACAAACTTGCTGATGGGGCTGCTTTTGCAGACGCTGACAGAATTGCTTTAATTAACGATGCAGCTTCACTGATTGGTCAAATGCTAGTAAAGCAAAATGGGAAAATACGATGGAAATAATCTTCACAGATTTATTAATGTCAAACGCTTGTTTGAAATTTCTGATGATTATGCAAAAACAACCGGAACAAATGAATACTTTTATTTAGATACGACGGCTGTGGAAGAATCAGGAAATGATCAAGAAAGATAAAAATATCGGGCAGGAAAAGCAGCATTCAAGGACGACAGTCAACCACAAAACACAAAAACAAACAAGCAAACAGACAAACGAGAAGGCAAAAGTAATAAAAAATGCAAACGACACCACAAACACGAAAGGGTTGACAATAGGGTTACCGCCTTGGAACGGTCAGTGGCAACAAAGGCCATTGGGGGTTTAAACCGGTTCTAGGGTGCACCAAACCTCACACTAACTCTACTGTCATCCCATTAAACAGGACAGTGTAAATAAAGAAATCCCCGCCATGATCTAATCTCTAACCAACAAGGCAGCATCAATAGGCAATATAAGTAAAAAGCCACAATGAAGGTACTCAATGACTTGGCAGAAGCAAGAGCAACAAGAGAATAAACCATTAAGCGCACGACAGGAAAGGTTGGTTATAACATAGGATATACCGCTCGTCATGCTTTAATCATAACTAATCAAAAAGTTCATTCTATGATTCCATTAAATAAATATTCCTTCTTTGAAGGTTTAGAAACAAACATGCTTCCTCCTAGTCAGATTCAAATTAGCTTGCAACTGACAGATGATAATGTGCTAATTTTCAAATCAAGTGGTGATGATGGTCGAGTAATTATTGATAAATTAGTTTTGTGGATACCTAAAATGGTATTTAACTCAGATGGTTTAAGTTATGTAATGACAAATCAAACGGTTACAACAAGATGGACATACCTTCGTGAATTGATACGAGAATGTACTCAACTAACAGAAACTGTATTTGGAATAACGGCTGGTGTTAGAAATCAATCCCAAATATGTTTGTGTTTATCTGTAAAGGTCAGACAAGAGTTATTCTCAAACACAAAATCCTCATATTTTGGATACTTTTAAACTAAATGCTGATAATGCTAATTGTTATTTATAATCAGCTAAATTGGAAGTTGGAAATGGAGTTCATTATCCAGAAATCGAACATAGTTATGATAATATCGTAAGAATATTCCGAGATGCTATTAATTATTCTTACAAGCATAATGATAAAAACACTGGAACTTTACTCAATGTGAGTAATTTTAAAAATCTCTTCGTAATATTATATTTCGATTTAAGTTACACAGGTAATGAAGTCAGTGTTGATCCAAAATAACTAAATTTGAAATATAAACTAAACAACGTTCCTACCGCTAGATATAAAGTTTATGCTTTAGTCTTGTACAAGGAAGATGTTGTTATTGATACCGTTGGAAATGAACTAGTTATTGTTTAATCTAACTTATAATATATATGACTTACGTAAATTATTCAGTAAATTTATCAGATGGCCAGAAACAGAGTTTAGCGAGGGCTTATGAGGATAAGAGTGAATTAACATGCAGGTTAAAAAATTACCAACTAACTCGGAATTTTCCTTTGCTGCTGACAGCTACTCAGATTAACAATATTAACAAAGATAAATCTGGTGGACGGGGATCAGACGTAAATATATCAAAATCGCAAATGAGATCTCAGTCCAAGAATGGAGGCTTTTTATGTGCATTAGCTGGTTTGTTAACTAAAACAATGTAACCAACAGTTGCTAGACTCGCTCCGAAAGTATTAACACCACTAACAACAGGAGCACTAAGTGGTGTAGCAACTACCGGAATTGGCAAACTATTTGGAAATGGGATGGTAACTATTCATAGCGACAAAAAGCAAGCACTTCTTGGATCAAATAAATTAACACTTGCACAAAGAAACAAGATAACAAAGTCAAAAGGTTGCTGCCCTATTAAACTGACAAGGCAACAACAGCAAGACGGGGTATTTCTCGGACTTCTTGCATCATTAGGAATTCCGTTGATTGGATCTCTTATTAGCGGCTTGACGGGAAAAGGTTTACAAGTAGATAGAAGAGGACAAGGACTAAGAGTTGATAGTGGAAAAGGTTTACAAGTAGACTCACAAATTAGACCATATAGAAGTATCCAATTTGTAAAATAAAATTAATTTAAAAATGAACCTATCTCTAACTTAGATATAATGAAATGGGTTAAGCAGCTAGGTATACAGAAATTCAGTGGGGTGTACAGGAAAAACAAATTACCAATAAAACAAAATAAACAAAAATCTGGTATTAGTAATCTTGATGATCATAATGGACCTGGTACACACTGGACTTGTTACTATGATAATTATTACTTCGATCCATTTGGTCTGAGCCCACCAAAAGAAGTTTCAGCGCACATACCTAATATAAAACACAACACTATTCAGAATCAAGATAAACAAGTGGCTTGTGCGGATACTTCTGTTTATTCTTTGTCAAAAAGTTGCAAGAAGGAAAACGTACGTATGCTATTCTTTATAAAATATTAAAACCATACAAACCAATAGAAAATGAAAACGTTATAAAATCATATGTTGTAAACAAAGTTTAATATAATCATATTATAGAAAAAACGGTTACTGAAAATATTAATCCTCAGTATGTTTTAGCAAAAAATGATAGAAGAATGTTAAAAGCAACTTGTGCATCTTGTGGTATTACTAAAACACAGTTTGTTAAAAGTACACAAGGTGGAAATATTGATATTCGTAAAGCTCTACTTCCTCTGTTACTTAAAAAGAGGTTAACAATTCCTGGTTATAAATATTGTGGTCCTGGTAATCCACTTGATAGCGGAGAACCGGTAAATGAATTAGATGCTGTTTGTAAAGATCATGATTATTGTTATGATGAAAATCCTAGGAATAAATCAATGTAAAAACATGCTTGCTGGTTTGAAATCTAGTAAGTCTAAAACTATTGGAGAAAAGATTGCTAAACATTCGATAGTAAAAGCAGTTATTAGTACAAAATATGAACTTGGTCTTCGAGCATCAAAAAACTAAAAAAGCGTTGAAATGGACTGACAAGTTAGCAGATGAACTGCATAAGCCTTTACGGAGACAGTTCACTCAACACCGTGTGATTGTTAATGAAATTGATAAAATATGGTCTGCTGATTTGGTTGATATGCAATCGTTTTCAAAGTATAATAAAGGTACTAAGTACTTTGTTACTGTTATTGTTGTGTTTAGCAAATATGCTTGGGTTGCGCCGGTTTCATATAAAACTGGTTTAGAAATTACCAAAGCGTTCCAACAGATAATCAGTACAGGAAGACAGTGCAAACTGTTGTTGGTTGATCAAGGTGTGGAGTTTTATAACAAGACGTTTAAGCAATTCCTTGTTGATAATAATATCGAAATGTATCAAACTTTTAATTTCGGAAAAGCTGTAATAATTGAACGATTTAACAGGACATTAAAAGAAAAGATGTGGACATATTTTACAGCTAACAGTATAGTATAGAAAGGGGCGGTATAGGCGCAGTTTCTCCTCGCAGGAAATGAGAAAAACTAGTGAATATGCTAGGGGGAACCCAGGCAAAACTATCATTTATACCACTAAGATCTAAATGTAAGTCACGTCCGAGTCAACACCAACATATTTCAACAGTTTTCTCAAGCACCCCGCTCAGGGAAACTCACCCAAAACTAGCCCTCTCTATACTACTAATCAATCCGGTTGTCATTTTAATAACATAACATTTGCAACTCATTAAGCAAAGTCAGATGGAACCGTGCAGACGTCTTCATCATCGCTCTGCATATCATTTTTTACCATAGAGTATTGTACTTGTATGCTAACGTATCTTGTCCATTATCTAATATGTACCGTTTATCATCATAAGCTGATAAACATTTTTTATTTATTGCATAGCTGCTTATGTTATGCTTTTGTGATCTAATGACTTTCATCTCATGGTGAGCTTCTGTTGCCGTAAACAAAATCTTTTTGTAATCGTTATGTGCTATCTGTTTTTTAACAACACACTTTTTAACACCCTTACATTTCTTTGTACTAACCTCATTGTCTAACATATACGAATATAACTTACTACGCAGCCCGACAAATTCAACAATAGGTATTCCACAAGTTTCATCTTTCATCTTGCCAATAACTTTTTTATTATCATTAAAATGAAACTTACTTTTTGGATCATAATCACAATTATCAAACAGTTCCTTATCCTTGTAAAAGTCTGCATACACATCTTTTGTTTTTATTTCATAACACAAGGAATCGGTATCAGTAAATAATAACTTAGCTTTTTTATCATAATTGTTTTTGATATAGTTGTAATGGAAATCATACATCAAATATTTTGACAAGTCTAAAATACACATACCAACATAAACAGGACGATTCAAAACTAGTCTTTCTTTTATTCTGTTTATGGCAAATAAATTTTCATTAAACATTTTACAAGAAATAAATGAAGGTCTTGCCGCATATTTTAAAAGGACCTCCTCGTCGTGAGTCAATTTAACATTAATTCTTTTTCTCAAATTTTCCATAGTTTTACAAAAAAATGAGTTGTTCATCAGTTTGAAGAAATCCTTTTCAAAAGCATTTTTACCAGCTGTCCTCTTGGCAGTATTAAAATCTATGTATGTCTTTAACCACTCTGATTCATCAAACTGTAGTATTCGATGTATTTTTGCCACCTTTAATCCAAGCGTTTTATACAATTCTAAGTTTCTAAAATGCACTACATACTTTTCTTTATTTTTCAACGTTGTAACAAGTTTATTAACATTGCAATGTCCTAAATTAAACTTTTGTTTTAAATGTTTACAATAGTCTGATAACCACTCATCTTTGATATTTAAACTTTCTTGAGCAAGAGGATAATCATTATGTAACTCATAAAGTTCTTCAGGATACTCAATATCACACTCAACAATGTAATTTGCTTTTCCTTTTTCAGACATCTCTATGAAAAAAGGAGTAATGCAGAAATTACAGCGCTCCACATCTCCATGGAATTGAGAGTAATGCAGAAATGACAGCGCTCGACATCTCTATGAAAACAGGAGTAATGCAGAAATTACAGTGCTCGATATCTCCATGAAACTGGGAGTAATGCAGAAATTACAGCACTCGACATCTCTATGAAAATAGGAGTAATGCAGAAATGGCAGCGCTCGACATCTCTATGAAAATGAGAGTAATGCAGGAATGACGGAGCTCGACATCTCTAAGAAAATGGGAGTATTGCAGAAATGACAGCGCTCGACATCTCCATGAAATTGAGAGTAATGCAGAATTGACAGTGCTCGACATTTCCATGAAAATGGGAGTAATGAAAGTGTTCGACATCTCCATGAAAATGAGAGTAATGCAGAAATGACAGCGCTTGACATCTCCATAAAAATGGGAGTAATGTGGAAAAAGACAACATTTGACATTTCCATGTAAATTAGAGTAATATTTGAATGAAAGTTAGGAGTTTTTGACATTTCCATGAAAATGAGCATAAACGTGCATTTTACACATGTCTGGATGTAATTTATTATTGTATGGCTTTGTCAACTTTGTAAGTTACGGATTAGGATAAATTTGTATTCCAGAATTTTAATTTACAATATGAATTCAGCATAATAACTATTATTTTTTTAAACGGCGCACCTTTGTTCTATTTTATAATTTCAGTCCTTTATTTATTTTGAAAAAGTTTGCCGCGATGTATTGGCGAACATTGCCGCAACTTTGCAGCAAACATCAGCACAAGCATCGCCAGATAGCTAGAACATTGCAGAGAAACATTTTATGCAAATGAAATTTGCTGCAAAGTTGCCGCACACTTTTACCATGCAAATGAGGTCAGCGGCAAAGTTGCGCTGAACATCGCCAGAAGCTCATTTGCATATTTGTTCGCTGCAACTTTGCCGCAGACCTCATTTGCATGGTAAAAGTGTACCGCAACTTAGCCCCCTTTTCTTCTTTTGTTTGCAGCTTTTTACAGCCGGATAAAATATCAAAATCATAAAAAGGGCTGGTAAGGTCAGAGAAGGCTCGGATTATCAACGTATGAGCTCCATTTTATTACTTTTATGAGGGCTGTGCAAAATAGAACAGGTGGGGAAAATATTGTACCCCAACCGGGACTTTATCTGAGGGTCTCTAGCTTGCAGGGTCAGCCCCACCTGTAGCGCTTTTCACCTGAGCGTAGGACCATCAACCGATTTACAATTTTAAATGTAAAATACTGCAGTTGTTAACATTTTGGAAGATGATCGCGGTCTCATCACATTTAGGAACTAGGTGGCTAGCTGGGGTGGGGTGATCTGAAGAAACGCTCTACCGGGAGAAACAAACAACATGGGGGAGGGGTTTGCGGGGTGTTGTAAGTTATAGCACAGGAATTCGATATTGTAAGTTGTGTAGGAATAAAATGATGAAAAAATATGTACCCCACCCATCGTTTTATTATAGATCTACCCTAAATACGTGTTGTCGTGATTTTTATTCATACGCAACATATAATTTCGAATTCCTGTGGTTATAGGGTACTGTACGGATATATCCGCCGGAACTCTCTAAGAGGGATGAAGGGAACATACTATTTGGCTTACCTTGGTTAAGTTCGTGATCAATGTCGAAGTCCGCTCGAATTTCACCAAAATTATCTTGCAACCCGGTCGTGGAATTTCGACCACTGCAGAAAATGAATTCTCGCTCCATCCTGGCGAATCTCTGTCACACGCGCTCTCTCATAGGCCCAGCGCGCCGTCAATGGCTTAAACAATTTGATCTATTGAGAACGTTCCGGCTAATTCATTAATTAATTTAGCTATACGCGAAGGAGTCTGGACTGAAAATAATAAAATGGCGCGCGAATGCGTCGTGTTTACTTTCTGTATTAATACACGTTGCAGAATCTCGGTTATTATTTGTAGTTAATAAAATATTTACATATTTTCTTTTTAATATCAATAAAAGATAAGTTTAGAATACGTCTTTAACAAATATTATATTTAATTATAAGTACAATATCGAATAACTATGATTAGTGAAGATCTATTTATTGTGTGTATGTTGTACGGCTTTGAATATGTTATGACGTCAAAAAGTAGGCGGAGCTTACAAATTCGCACCGATGCTGCGTTCGTACCGACTGATATTTTATCGATTAAACACACATTTTAAGTATAAAAAAAAAAGAAACGTTTCATTATAGATTTGATAACAATTATATTACGATAAAAACACAAAATGAAGCAATTTGAGCTAGATTTGACCGACTATAGTGATGACCCCAGGGTACCCCGTTTCGCCATATGATGCGACCTTGGGGTCATAAAGGTAAGACCGTGTCCACGTAATGATACGGATTGTTATGTAATTTAGGAACCCAGTGCATAGTTGGCAGTTTGTTTTGATACCACAGCTTTGCAAGTAGTGCACTGAGTGAAATGTGTGGAAACTACATCATAAATTTAACTGGAGTACTGAGTTCCAGAGATGAAATATTGACGTTATGTAGGCCTCAAATAATTACATTATTAGCTGTTTTATCAGCAGGAACTAAAAAACAACTGTATTATGAAATTCTTGAATTCCGGATTTTAAATTACGAAACGATAACATAGGTCTCGGAGGAAGTAAAGAGGGTTTAGCATTATAAAAGATAATACGTGTATCTATATTTTTAAATATTGAATATTTCCAAGTAGAAAGAGAGTTTGGGTGCGCATGTTCTCTACGACACCATTTTATACTAAACTCCTCAATGAATTTGGCGATCTGAATCCGACATGCATTAAAATCAATAGTTGAAGGTAATCTATATTTAGGACCTTTAGAAAACAGATTCCGAATACGTTTATTTACAATAACAAAGTTACCAGTGATGACATGACCTGCTGGAGCCTAGTAACATTTTGAAGTATTACATTCACAATCCTTCGGAGTGTTATTTACTATATCAAGGTCAGAAACTATTTTGCTATAGATGAAAATAATATTTCTAATTGGTTCATTTACTTATAACAAATTACAGGACTTTCATAACTTTTGAAATATTTAGGAATAGAATCAACTACATTATTATCTTGAAACATACTTGGCATGTCAATACCCTTATTAAGATATAGTATTTTTAGAAAATGGCTGACGTGATCAGACTTCATGTCAATATGGGTTCGGAGGAAATGTAGTGTGTAGCTTTGAATTATGGAAGCAGTGTTATACAAGTGATCTGTAAGAATGAAAATTGTGTCTGCTTCCTCGTCGATCAGAGGATGAGCCTGACATGTTTATTCCTGTTATGCGCCATATAACCTTTCATGTGTTGATGCGCCTTAAAACTCCAATTCGATCAACTTAATTGACGAAATGGACAAATAGGTAAGACAAAAGCATGGGGTGCTTTCCAGACTGTTTAAAAATAGTATGTAAATCAGCGACTGACATAGTTACACGCGATTTACGTTTCATGTTACCATTACGCCTATGACCAAGAGACCTAAGTTTTCGAATAGAAAATATAGAACAAATGTCAAATTGAATATTAGTATCTTGAAATATTTCCTTGTTGATGAATATTGTCATAAAGATCTCACTACACACTTAGCTCCCTTGCATGTGACTGTAGGGTGATTCTTACACCATAAAAAGTAGGGGTGTGTTCTTCGGTTTGAGATATTTTAATAATTGCCCATGGATATTTTCTTTTCTTGTTGCAGGTGAGAAAACAATAGTGTGAGATTGGATGAACAGCGATTGGACGACACTGACAGCAAAATGTGACACATTTGTGGGTGCTCAAAATGCGTATGAATTTAGGTGCAAACTGTTTAGTGAAAGCCAAAAAGAGTACCTTGACTGCCACCACTCACATTAAAAAAAAACAACTGGGCTATGTACCAGATTTTGTGGAATTTTATGAGCAGCAGTAACTGTATTTTCCCAAAAAAATACTTTTAGACTGTAAATGCTTGATTCAGAAAGGAAAATTGGACTTTACTGCCTATGGCCAACACAGTTAAATCGAAGTGTGTTGTGAGACCTTAACAGAAACAAACAGCCAGACGCTTTCAGTACAGCTTTCATTGACAGAGATCAATATTTCTGAGTTTGATGTTTTCAACTGTGTGAAAAAGTTGAATTGAACATTTTATGATGAATTGCAATGAACTTTAGTTGGATTTGGCCATAAATTAGTGATTTTGCACATGAAAATGGACCATACTATGATCAACATGGATTATTTTGTGTATGCTGTTTGTAGTGAACGCCCAAATCACTTCCGTAATGTCGATATGGATCGAATCCGGGCGATGAAACATCCTGATGAAACGCAATATAAATATTGTCAGTGCATATTTCAGTGCATACACATGTACATGCAGTATCAACTATTCCGCGAAAGATGGATATTCGATTGTATTTGCCAAAAAAAGTCTGTGCTTGCGAGTCGATAAATTGTTTCTGGAAGGGTAGTTCTCGTCTCTGTTGGGTTCAACTAGATACAATGTACCGACACTATGCCAGGGACATGTTCACGGAAAGCAGCTTCATATGACATCTAACAGGTATGTGTTTGTATAGCAAATTATTTATTTCAGCTATTGACAATATTAGAAAAATACCCCACCCACTTATGCAGTGCAACAAATTTCAAAACCGCTGTTCGTTGTATCTTATTTGTCGAGAATGTTTCCAGCTTTTGGCGTATTCATCTTATTTCTTGTATTCCATTTGTACGCAGGCAATTTGTTCTCTCGTGATATTTTTTCATGCGCATTTCATACAAATTTCGCGTCATGTCAAATAAAAAACATCCAATATATTGTGTGTCTGTTTATATATAGGAAAAAAAATCCAGACAAAACTTTATTGTACTGTTACATTGTTCATTGTCTCTTTTTACGTAAATTAAAAAATGGCGTTAAAAGTGTTTTCGGTTCTGAATTCTGATTATAAATGTTATTTTGCACTAAGAAATAAAACTTCTAATATATGTTTGAATAAAAAAAATGTACGCGAATTACATCATTGAAATTCAAGTGAATTTCGCGTCATAATAAAACATTACATTCTGGTTCTATCATTTTTCACGGTAAAGATTGCCTGTGTCGCCTAGATTTGTTTTCCGCAGATCTGTACTGAATTTATTTTTGGCATGTTACGTGTTGTGCTGCATTACGTATAGTATTATGCTGCTATTTTTTTCGCTCTGATCCGAATGGTCTGCATTCAATTTTCACTGCTTTGAGTAGGTGTACAGTGTCGTCTGGAGAAACACTGCAGTCGGTCGCAAGCAGTTGATCACTGATTTTCATTGACTGACTGACTGACTGACTGACTGTGACTGACTGTGACTGACTGACTATAATTTGAGATGAATTCAACAACTATGATGAAGTGCATGCAATGCGGTTCAATACGATTAATTAACAGTTTCGATATAACATGGAACTGACAGACATTTTATGAAATATACCGATTGTTATAATTTCATAGATTTTTAATCTAAGCGCTGTTCATGTGCATTTTCTAGCGTTATCTTTATTGTGATAATTTCTTGAAAACTAATCTGCATGCCGGTGGTTTTCGGTTGTTTTTCTGCTTTTAGCAAGTTGTGATGTCATTAAGTGTTTCCTAGTTAACTCCTCTGCTGGTTTTATGTATTGGTTCCCCTTTTAAATCACTGTTGTGTATATTTTGTGATTTTTTCCCTACATTTTGTTTTATACAATGGCTAGGTTTTCAAATAGTAATATTTAGCTACATTATTATCAATATTGTAATCATGTGCTAAGTAAAAGACATTTTATCTTTTTATACAGGAAGCTGGTAGAAGATGCCAATTTGAAAGTTGAAGGGAGGGCTTGTTTTATTGGAGCCATGCCTGTGATGACATCAACTTGAATGGCCTTTAATGACATTGTAGGACAGGTAATATAATCAACTATTTTTGACTAGAAAATAAGTCTAACCACTACTTCTGTTTCAGAAAGCATCATTAAATAAAAAAAAATATAAAAAAAATATAAAAAATCATATATGGGCGTAGGTGAACAATTAATAAATTAAGAAACACTGCCTGAAAGACTTTTTTTATATTATATACATATCCAACACAAATCCTACAGAATTTAAGACACAATCTCTTCGAATACAAAAGTTACTGAATAATTTCTGCTCTTGATACAGATTAAAATTCCTGATTTTTTCGCTCCATGAATATGGCACGAAGCAAACTGATGCATGTTGCATTTTGAGCCGTAAACTCATGTAACCTATGACAAAAGTATCTATAAACTATTTTCGTTGTTAGGTAGTCACCTTTAGTTGTTGCGGGTATGATTTTGAAGACATGCACACACATGAGCACCCCTTGAAGAACTCACTACACACTTAGCTCCCTTGCATGTGACTGTAGGATGATTCTTACACCATCAAAAGTAGGGGTGTGTTCTTCGGTTTGAGATATTTTAATAATTGCCCATGGATATTTTCTTTTCTTGTTGCAGGTGAGAAAACAATTGTGTGAGATTGGATGAACAGCGATTAGACGACACTGACAGCAAAATGTGACACATTTGTGGGTGCTCAAAATGCGTATGAATTTAGGTGCAAACTGTTTAGTGAAAGCCGAAAAGAGTACCTTGATTGCCACCACTCACATTAAAAAAAAAAAACTGGGCTATGTACCAGATTTTGTGGATTTTTTTGAGCAGCAGTAACTGTATTTTCCAAAAAAAATACTTTTAGACTGTAAATGCTTGATTCAGAATGGAAAATTGAACTTTACTGCCTATGGCCAACACAGTAAAATCGAAGTGTGTTGTGAGACCTAAAAGCCGATTGGATATGGTGTCGGCAGGATTTTCATCAACTTAAGTTCTGCAATATGTCTAGCTTTTATTTTAAAGCTTTTAGTAGCATCATTATCATCAAAGTTATATTCAACCGGATGAACAGTAACGTTACTAAAGGTATGACCTGACGGATGAAAGTGTTGGTACAAGTCATTTTTTAACTTTTTCGGATTACCTGCATTAGATTTATGTTCACGAAACTGAACTTTTAAAGATCGACCTGTATGTCCAACGTATTGTATACCAAAACCGTGGTGCATTTCAAATCGAAACTTAATGACGTGAGACGTACGTCAATCAACACTTCAAGCTAGACATACATTAAACTTTCTACCATTAACCGTTCATGTAAAGGTGGAATTGCAAGTAATATATTATCCTCAAATTATTTGATTTTCATGAACTTGAATTATAAAAGGCGAACAAAAAATGCATCAGTCGACGAAATACTTGCATTTAACCCTTTAGAAATAATATAAACAACAAAATAATACTAGTGGGCGTAGCGCCTTGGAGCGGTCAGTCATTAAACGACCACTGAGGTCACAAAACCTTACCCTATTGTCATACCAATAAATATAAGTATAAAAGTCGAACAGGAAATGCAGTTTTCACAGGAAACAGTAAACCCACAAACATGCAAAAATACAAACATGAATGACAATGTTAATAAAGACTAAAGGCATATGACGTCACCAACACAAAAAGGTTGACAATAGGGTTACCGCCTTGGAACGGTCAGTGGCAAAAAAGGCCGCTGGGGGTTTAAACCAGGTTCTAGGGTGCAAACCAAACCTCACACTTACCCTACTGTCATCCCAATAAAACGGGACAGTGTTAATAAAGAAATCCCCGCCATGAACTATTATGTAACCACCAAGGCAGCATTAATAGGCAATATAAGTAAAACACAAAAATGCTCGTGTATATATACAAAAAACAATAACATAGAAAGCCAAAAAGAAGGTACTCAGTGACTTGGCAGAACTCAGAGAAACAAGAGAGTACACCATTGAGGGCACGACAAGACAAGATTGCAGACAAACATCAAACGTCACCGTCCTTTTTGGAATTAGGTAGACGTCCTCATAGTGTCCACAGCCTGTCCTGTCATCGCACAATTAAAGAGGAAAGCATGGTGGGGAACTGTAAATGGGTCCACCTCAAAGCATGCAGTGCGTTTCAAATGATAGCGTTATAACCTCTTTTGATAAACCTTTTAACAAGTTTAAAAAAGATAGTATGAAAGTGATCATGACCAAGGATCTAACGAAGTTTGTAAATCACATCACCATAGAAGTCCAGTTGTGATATTCCTTGTCACAGAAAAGTTCTTAAATTACTTTTATATTTGGAAAGAAGATCAGGGTTACGATAATACAATTTTGCAAAGGTCTTACGAAGTTTATGGTAACGGTAATCCTGACTGAGTTGCTTTTCAGTTATGCAAAGATTACGAATATTAAAGTCCTCAACTCGAGTAAATGTACAAGCTCTTGAAAAACTTATTATGCCTCTAAATAACTCTTTATTGCAATATTACCAAATACTATGTCAAGGAAACTGATTGAACAAACTCAACATGTTAATTACTTTCTTACAAACAACCTGAACAACTGTTAAACAAATTACACTTTTTACTGTTTTGGCGGCCATTTTGAAAACGGTAGCCATTTTGAACTTAAAATATACCCAGATAGTATTTTATTAGTATTTTTCTATCATTTTGCGGAATTTGTTGCGATTGCCATATATGTTGTTTAAACCTGATACCTATAGGTTCAACTGATTATTTATTACGTATTTGGCGGCCATTTTGAACATGGCGGCCATTTGAAAAATCTGGCGTGGGTCCATAGCCAAATATTTTCAATATGGCATTGTCTAGCTATGTGCAAAGTTTGATGCTTTTGTCAAACAATGCACAACTTTTTTACCATTCTGCCCCACTACTAAAACATGAAAGTGTTACGTTATAAATGATCACCTCGTGTACAAATCAACTGCCACCAGTATATATACCCGCGCCCTTTATGATTATTTTCACTGCCAGGACAATAACTTGATTAGCGTGTGTGTCGTATTCATGACGACCATATAAAAGAGTATTTAAATTTAAAGAATGGAATTATCTCGTAGATCTAAACATTATTTACCCGTTCTTCATTAAAGATTCTACAATGAAAGAAAAATGGCTAGCTTCTTCTGTATGGCGACCACACTCACATGTAGAAATATAGATATAAAAATCGAACAGGAACAGTAACATTCAAGGACGACAGTCAACCATAAACACACACAGACACAAAGAACAACTTTAAAGATGAATGAAATGCAAATAAGACATCAAAAACGCAAAAGGGTTGACAATAGGGCTACCGCCTTGGAACTGTCAGTGGCAAGAAAAGCCTCTCGGGTTTTAAACTTAGTTCTAGGGTGCACCGAACCTCCCACTTACCGTTTGTGCATAATAGAGTGTCTCTCCTCACAATAATAATATGATATTAAAGTCTTTGCGTTGAAGATTATCTTTTAAGATTATACTTAAAGGATAGAAATGGGTCATTTTCTCTCAGCGGAAGATCAAGTTCATTAAACAGTTAAAATTAATGGAGGATGGAATAAAAGACTTCTTATTTATTTCATGTCTGCATGTGACTGTTGGAATGTTTTGTGAGTTTCTTAATGGGTACGAAATGATATATAGGGTCCTATAGAAACCACAGCGTCCGAACGCAATGGCATCGTAGGTCCGCACTGTACTGCAAACAAGGACTTGAAACTACAATGAAAGAGACAACAAACCACAGAAAGGGAGGTGAAGACAGGGTTACCGACTTGGAACGGTCAGTAGGCAATAAGGCCTACTGGTTAGCGAAGAAACGCTTTCTATATTTCGTTATAGATAGTGGCAATTCTGGATACATCCTGTGGTGTTTCTAATTATGTATTTTTATATAGTTTTACAGTAAAATATACGTGTATCGTTTACTAATTTCTCAGGATGTGGACTTTATTGTTGGAGATTTCCTTTTGAAGGAATGCACTTTAATTTAAATTGTATTGTCATTTGAACGCTGATATCGGTAACCCTTTCTTCATCACTCTTTGGGTTGTGTATTGTTTTTTTTTATTGGATAGATATTTTGTCTTTGTGCGGTGCCAATGTGTTAGGATGCTATAATGTCTATAGCACCATTTGTCGCATTTTTGATGTTTATATAATTACATGATCATTTATGTGTTATATTTACATTCGTTATTACTGCTGTATTCTTTGTTAGATAATTTAACCTGGCGGAGATATCTTTATTTACACTGTTCGTTTTATTAGGATGACAATAAGGTAAGATTGAGGTTTGGTGGTGCAACATAGAACCTGGTTTTAACCCAAAGCGGCCATTTTGCGACTAACCGTTCCAAGACGGTAGCCATATTGTCAAACGTTTGTGATGTCATATATTGTATTTTATTCATCTTTGCAATTATTATTTTTTCTGTTCTTTTTTTGGTTGAC